>PISW01002310.1:0-277210 GCA_004023785.1 Mungos mungo | reverse complement strand
TTATCTGCAATCTCTATATGGCTGGTGAGGCGTCTGTTCAAAACTGTTGCTCATTTTTAAATTGGATTTTGTGTCTTCTTGTTGTTGAGTTCTAGAATTCTTTATATATTTTTGTCAAATATGTGTTTCGCAAATATTTCTCCCATTCTTTATATTATGTTTTCATTCTCCTAGCAGTGATATTTGCAGAGCAGAAAGTTTTTAATTTCATGAAGTCCAACTGACCAACTTTTCTTTCAAAGGTCCTGATTTTGGTGTTATATACAAAATTTCACCAACAATTCACCTCATAATAAAATAAATTTAAAAAATTTCATCAACAATTTCAAGGTCATCTTGATTTTGTCCTATTTACCTTCTAGAAATTTTAGTATTATACTTTATGTTTAGGTGTATGATCCATTTTGAGTGTTTTTGAAGGATATAAAATCTGTGTCTATATTATCTTTTTTTTTTTTTGTATGTAGAGGTCTTGTGTTTCCAGAACCATTTGCTGAAAAGATTGCCCTTTATCCATTTAATTAGCTTTTTTTTTTTTTAAATCAAAGATCCTTTGACTATATTTGTGTGGGTTTGTTTCTGGGCTTCTAGTCTGTTTAATTTATTCATTTTTCTGTTTTCATAGTTTGTTTTGTTTTATTTGTATCTTTGTCTGATTACTGTCACCTTAGAGTGAGTTTTAAAGACAGGTAATGTCAGTCCTCTGGTTTATCTTCAAAATTGAGTTGGCTATTCTGAACATTTTTACTCTCCATATAAACTTTAGAATCAGTTGCTCATACTACCAAGGTAACTAACTGGAATTTTGTCTGTATTGTATTGAATCCATAAATCAAGTTAGGAGGAACTCATACTCTAATATTGGATCTACTTACTTATGAACATAAAATACTTATACAATTGTTGAGATGCTCATTGATTATTTGAATCAGAATTTTGCAGTTGTCCTCAGATAGATCTGGTACATATTTTGTTAAATTTATTTCTAATTATTTAATATTTCTGATGCTAAAGTAAATAATACTGTAGTTTTAATTTCAAAATTCCCAAATGTTCATTACTGGTATCTAGAAAGTCCATTGACTAACTTTTTAAAGTTTATTTATTTATTTTGATACAGTATGTGTGCACATGCACACACAGTCACAAAAAAGGGAGGAGCAGAGAAAAAGGGAGAGAGATGATCTGAAGCAGCCTCTGTGCTGTTGGTGCAGAGCCTGACATTGGGCTCTATTCTGTGAGATCATGACCTGAGCCCAAATCAAGAGTCCGATGCTTAATCAAATGAGCCACCCAGGGGGACCCCACATTGACTGACTGTTTATACTAATCTTACATGATGCATATCTTGCTAAAATTGCTTATTGATTTAAAGAGGGCTTTTTTCTTGAGTCTTTGAAATTTTCTACATGGAAAATCATGTCATCTGTAAACATAGACTGTTCAATATCTTTTTTCCCCGATCTGTATTTCTTTTATTTTGTTTTCTTGTGTTACTGCATTAGCTAGAAGTTCTCATGCAACATTGAATAGGAGTGATGAGAGGCAATGTTTTTGTCTTGTTCCTGATCTTAGGGGGAAAACTTCTAGTTTCTAACCATTAAGTATGATATTATCTGTAGGTGTTTTTGTAGATGTGTTTTATCAAGTTGGAAAGTCCTGTGTATTCCTAGTTTGCTGAGCATTTTATCATGAATGAGTATTGTATTTTGTCAAGTGCTTTTTCTGCATCTTTTGGTATGATCATGTGATTTTTCTTAACTTATTGATGCAATGAATACTTTTCCTTTGGGTGTACTTTAAAATGGTTACTTTTCCCCTTCTGCTGGAATCCCAAAAAGACTGTTTTATTTTATTTCTTTATCTTCACCATGAGACATTTCTCATGAAAATGAAAGTACCTGACTTCCCCAAGAAAGACTAATTTTTCCTACATTTTTCTAACATTAATTCCTCAATTACCATCTAAGTGTTCCCAGTAAGTTGTAATTCTCTGTATTCATCTGACTCTCCAGTTTGGAAGAGAGCTGTTTACCCTGTGACCTCAATTTTCTTATGAATCTAAAAAGAGTTGTAGAGTTTCTTTGTTTTTTTCTTTAGTGTTTATTTATTTTTTTAGAGAGAGATGAAGAGGGTAAGTGGGGGAGGATCAGAGAGAGAGAGAGAAAGAGAGAAATATTAAATATTTAATAGGAATTGTAGTTTTGTAGGTAGTTTGTAAACTGAATGTAAATAACTCAATATGCAAAACACAATAACTCAATGTGTGTGTCAGTAAGTTTCAGGAGCTCTGTTCTGTTAAATTATTCTGTCAAAGTATTGACTATTCTGTCAAATATTCTGCCTGTTCTTCTTTTTACTTCTACAATTGCAGTTAGTAGCTGGCTTCTGAAAGTATTGAATCCCACCAAGGAGGTCTCAGGATTCAAAGTACAAAAGTGAAGATTTAGTTATTAGACATCCCTTCAGCAGTGGCACAGATTACATTTTCTTTTCTCACTTCCCTAATCCGTAAGTTCATGATTGAAAAACACAGTTAATTAATCCTTCAGTACCCTTTAATTTACTCTTTATTGGCTTATATTCCCTGGATTTGGTCAGCCTGACCCTGATTCTTAAGTAGGTTTGAAGTGAGGGTCAAAATATTATTAACTGTCATTCTCTTTCGGATGCTTGGGAACTATTCCTTGCTGGTAGTACTTGGCTGTTACCCATGACCATGACCAGATCTGGCAATGACCAATGGCTGTTGAATCTTTCTACCAAGACTATGAAGTTAAAGAGCCACAATCCTGTTTACAGCTCACCCTTCCAGATTATGAATACTGAATTCACAGATAACAAAAAGACTTAAATAATGGATAATAGAATACAAATTCAAAATTGTCATAGGCAAGAAAATCATAAAAATAAAACACAATGTAATGGAGATGTATGTGAAGTTCTGTTTTTATTATGGACATTTTCTTTCTTTTTTTAAATTTACTTTGAGAGAGAGAGAGAAAGAGGGAAAGAGAGAAAGAGAGAGGGAGGGAGGGAGAGAACAAGATGAGGAGGGACAGAGAGAGAAAGAGAGAGAGAGAATATCAAGCAGACTCCACTGCCAGTGTGGAGTCCAATGTGGCGTTCAAGCACATGAACTGTGAGATCATGACCTGAGCTGAAATCCAGAGTTGGATCTTAACTGACTGAACCACCCAGGTGCCCCTATTTTGGATTTTTAAATTGCATCAAACATGGTATAGAACAGACTTGGTGCAATATTAAAAATTATTAGTTGATAAGTAAACTCAGTTTAATCCAGCATATAATGACTAAAAAATCTAATGGGATAATAATAATAATGGAAGTACACTGTATTCCCCTAAGAAGCAGATAGCTTCTATATCTGAAAAGAAATTTAAAAAGTAGAATATCCTTAGAAGAATGTGCATAACATGTTGCTATGCTTGAAAAGCGTATTACTTGATGAAGTAAAAGAAACACAAAAATATTTTTTGACATGGAGGAAAAAAGTCTTTCCAGAAACACCAACAGAAATCATCACACCTCTAGGAAGACTCTCATATAGAAGATAATATAAGCCTGTTACCTATTGCTGTAGAGCACAACTTAGAAAAACTTACAGATTTTAAGGAAGTACTTGGGAAAAAAACAATCACAGTAGATTCCTACTTCTGATGACTTTCAAAATGAGAATAGATATGGATTTCACATTGGGTGTACAATTACGCTAAATAGCACCTAACATTTTGTTATATCATAAAATTCGACAACATTTTAATGATGCAACAAGATGGGAATCTTCAGTGCCATTTGCCGTCAAGTATTGTTCAAAGAGAAACTATAACTCTTTGAGTGTTAGTTTTAAAGAAAAACAAGTGGCACACAATATATATCCAGTACCTAGGGGTCAAGCACCTGCAAATTTAAATGTAAGTTCTTTTTTATTAAGTTTATTTATTTTGTGAGAAAGAGAGAGCACAAGTGGGGAAGGGGTAGAGAGACAGAATCCCAAGCAGGCTCCGCACTGTCGATGTAGAACCTGATGCAGGCTTAAACTTACTAACTATGAGATCATGAGTTGAGCCAAACCAAGAGTTGGCTTCTTAACTGACTGAACCACCCAGGCTCCCCTAAATGTAAGTTCTTACTTGTTTCTCACATAATTTTGTATAGCATTATTATGGTATCCTGTTTTAAATAATAAACTGAGGCTTAACAAGGCTAAGTTACATGTCCAAAGTCTCCAATTTAGCAAATTGAATTGCTGGGTCATCGATTTCAAAGCCTAGGCATTTATTAACCATAACAACGTCTATACCTATCCCATTCTCGTTGTATTCTTAATGGTTGGAAGCATAAGAGAATTCTTGTCTCCTACAGATCTGATCTGATCTTATAAACTGACTTTCCCAGATGCAACAAAAATGTGACCACATAATTTTAGTGAAATAACAAAATTAAATTCAGAAGGATGTTTGGCTGGACTCTTTCTCTTTGGAAATAATATTCCTGGAACTAAAGTTTGGTTTGGCACCCTAGGGATTCAGTGAGGTTATTGTTCTAATTTAACTTAACATTTATGAGCCTAAATTTTAGGTTGCTTGTTGGAATCTGCTACATGGACAACAGAGTTAAACCCTTAATGCATAATTGTTATTAATTTGTAAAGAGAAATTATGTTGGTTATTTCACAGTGGGTACATCTCTACACCCTAGGTCAATCATTACACCTTCTTTGTGCTGGGTACATGGTGACATATTTGCATATTGAAGACACAAGGGGCACAGAACAGTTGGACTGTAAATCTCTAGTGCTCTCTGCCAATTCTTTTCCTTAAACTTCAGGTATAATTTTCATTCATATTTCTAATGTGGCCCTCCACTTTTATTTCTATTTATACTTCTATTTCCAAGTAAACTCAAAAGTATACTGAGGCACCAATGCTTGGTGATTAAGGGTACGGCATCTGCAGCCAGAAAACCTGGACTCAAATTCTGACTTAATGCTTTTAATCCATCTGAGTCTCTGTCACCTCATCTGTAAAAGAGGGATAATAATACCTCCCTCAAAGAGTAAATAAATTAGAACATAAAAGGGGGGTCTTTGCACTTGGTAATAACCCAATGAATGCATATATTATCTTTATTAGATTATTATTATTCCAAGTGAGCTATGACTACATATGCCCCACCGTGTGTTTTGTTTTCTTTGGAATGTCAATGTTTTATTTGCTTTGTTTCTTTTCTTCTCACTCCCTTTCCTGTAATCCTTTGTTCCTTCCTTCCTCCTTTTCTCTTCTTTCTCTCTTTTCTCCTTTCTTCCTTTCCTCTCACTTTCCTTCCTTCTCACCTTCCCTCCTTGCTCCCTCCCTCCTTCCATTCCTTCCTCCCTCCCTCCCTTCCTCCTTCCCTCTTTCCTTCCTTCCTTCCTTCCTTCCTTCCTTCCTTTCTTTATTTTTATTTCTTATTTTACAAATATTGAACTTGGGGGAGTACCTGGTGGCTCATTCATTTAAGTGTCCAACTCTTGGCTTCAGCTCAAGTCATAATCTCATAGTTCATAAGTCTGGGCCCCCCATAGAGCTCTGCACTGACAATGCTGAGCCTGCTTGGGATTCTCTCTTTCTGTCTCTCTCTGCCTCTCACTTACTTGCACTCTCTCTCTTTTCTCAAAAATAAACAAATAAACTTAAAAAAAGTATTGAGTTTATGGTGCCTCCATTGATGAGGCAAGCCCACACATATATCTCTATAATTTTCAACTTAGCCATCCATCTGTAAACACTGCCAGTCTTGGATTTTGTGAGATATCAGAGGATTTCAGGGAAAATATAGAATGCTTTCCTATTTACCACATGCAGAAGCATGAGGCTCACCTCAGGAGAACTGATATGAGCTGTTCCCAATTGTTCAGCCACAGTAACACCCATCAATTAAGAAGGCAACAATATTGGGATCCAGGGAGTGCCAGGATAAAACATGATCTGCTTATCAGCGTCTGTTTTCTAATTAAGATGGCTCAGTGGCAATTTTCATCCAATAATTTAGTAAATTTCATTCCTAAAGCATAAATATCCTCTGAAGGGATGTGGGTGAAGTTAAATCAATAACTGCATTATTGTAAATTACTTCATAATTATATATTGATAAACAGAATAAGGTTATGTGATATCCATTTTCCATATCACTTCATACCTCAGACAACTTCATAGGAAATGACATTCTTATGTGGTTTTTCAAGCAGCGTTGCTTGGTATAAGTGGTTTTCATCATTTTAAAGCAATATAATTTCAGCATAGCCCTCTTAGTCTTGTTTAGATTTTCAAACCGTGTAAACTCAAGGTATCTGAATTATATTTTGCTTCTTTAAATGTTCTCAAAGAATTTTATGTGAAAACTATTTTTAAGGACTTATAAGAAAAGAACATTACGTTTTGCTAGGTTTAGGCCTGGCTGGGGAGTACTGGGGGACTGTAAGTTGTTAAGCTATTTCAAGACAACCTGCCTCCCATCTATCCCATAAACCTGACTGACTATCAGCTAAGAATGTTCTCTTTCTCTACTGGTCTCCTGTCTATCTTGGGTCTCGTCCTCCCACATGCTATTTGTCATATATGTATTTATGCTGACCATGTGCACTAGAACATTCCCAATCATCTGATTGAAAATATTCTGTCCTGTGGGGGGTGAGCACTGAGAGGCTGCACTGAGTGGCTGGGCGGCTCTTGGGGTCTGGTGGGCTGAACAGACTCCTAGCCAGGCAGATGGCTTCTAGGTGGATGGGGGTGTGGACCTCTGTGCTCCAGAGATCACTCCAAGACCAGGAACCGCTGGAAGAGAATGCAGTGCTATGGCCTTCTGCCAGCCACCTGGAGACCTCCAGGGAGACAGTTCCAGAGGAGGCTGCCCCTTGAGAGGAGTCAACTTCAACCTCCAGGCAGGATCCTCTTGGAAACGTCTGGAAACCCCAGAGCCAGGGCAGTAGGGTCTGCTGGCTGCTTGGTTCATTCAGCCCAAAACACCTTGGATGCCATGTTCCAGAGAATCCAGCAGTCCTGCCAAAGTGGCATCAAGAGGCTGGTGGAAACCCAGGTGAAAGTCAGGAGGAGGATGGGGCACCTAGGTGGCTCAGTCAGTTAAGTGTCCAACTTCAGCTCAGGTCATGATCTCATGGTTTGCGAGTTCAAGCCCCATGTCAGGCTCTGATAGCTCAGAGCCTGATTCTGATTCTCTGTCTTCCTCTCTGCCCCTCTCTGTGCGCTCTCTCTCTCTCTCTCTCAAAGGTAAATAAACTTTAAAAAATATTTTTAAAATTTTTAAAAAATAAGAAAATAAAGCCAGGAGATGAAGAAGAGGAGCACAAGAGAGCAGAGACCGCCAGTTCGCAGCCTGAGCTGGAAGAGCACCTGGCTGTCTGGAGCTGTCCCTGCCACTCAACCCCTGGACCTATGGGAGGGGAGAGAAAGTGTCTCCTCTCTGCCTAGAGGGACCCATGTGACTACCCACTGTGATGGTCCAGGATGGAGGTTGCCTTCCAGAGCCCCTCCTCGAGAGAGAGAGGCCCTCTGCTCCCCCAGTGAGCCTGGCAGTGACCTAGAACCTTTGTGAGCTGGAATTCAGCATCCCCAGACACTGTCACAAGAGCTGCCTTAGGCCATTGTGACTGAAGAGAGTGGCATTTGTGACCGAAGACCATGCCTTCAGGTAATGCCCTCCTCCGAAGCATCTTTTGGAGGCTCTTCTTCTCCCTCCTCCTCCTCATGTATGAATGTGTAAGAATGAAGCCCTTTTCTGGAAGAACCTGCAAATCTGATGGGCCTGGCAGCATAGGAGGTATGCAAGTCTTCCCTACCTGAAGCTAGAGCCTCTGACTTTACTGATTCTGGTCATTAACTTTGTTCCTCTCTGCAGAAGGACAATGGGAGGGCCTGTAAGGGAAGAGGAAAGAGTAAGAAAAGAAAGTCCAACTTGCCCTTGAGTCTATTTTCATCATTTGCTAGATTTTTTTTCCCCTAGCCAAGTCATTTAACCTCTTCCTATATGACACAGAGATAATACTCCTTCCTCTCACCAAAGCATTTAAAAAATTTTTAATGTTTAGTTATTTTTGAGAGAGAGAGACAGAGTGCAAATGGGGGAGGGACAGAGAGATAGGGAGACACAAAATCTGAAGCAGGCTCCAGGCTCCAAGCTGTCAGCACAGAGCCCGATTCGGGGCTGGAACTCACAGACTGCAAGATCATCACCTGAGCCACCCAGACGCCCCTCACCAAAGCATTTAAATGAATTAAGTGCTTAAGACTATCCTTGGTCTTTAACACTTATTGGGCACTTGGTTTATGGTAGGGATTATTGTGGATAGCAATATTATAAATTCATGATGTAAATGAAACTCTCTGTTCACTCCCATACTGTTTATCTCACTAGGTCTCCTCTCAAAATATTGACCATCATTTCTGTGAGCTGAATCTTTGTTTAGTTGTATTTTGTGTGATCCTAAAACAGTATTTCTCAACCATGTATGACCATCCATTAGGTCCTTTCCCAAACTCACTAAACCAGAAATTTCAGGGCTGGCTGTGTTTATAAACTCCACACAGAAATTCTCAAGTAAAATCTGGTTAAGAGCGACCAAGCCAAACATCTGAATAGGGCTTAAAATTCATGTCCAAAGAAATCTTGCTTTCCTTCATGGTAATTTGCAGGAATCTTCAAGGAACGTTCCAGAGTCATTGTTTGAAATTGTAAACCTGCATATCGGATGTCACAGGTAAGACCATTTCTAAGCAGTAGAGAGTAAATAGATAGGGTTATACAGAGTCTGGGCCCTCCACACGTGTCAGTTTTATGCAAGTGTAATCTAGGGACAATGAACTGCAAAAGCACCTTTTAAGTGTGTGTACTCACTGTGGTAGAAGTGGGAATTTTTCTTTGAGAGGCAGGCCCAGCAAATCTCAGATGCCCACTGCTAACTGTCTGTCCATCTTGGGTCCCACTGTTTCCCTCTGCTTGAGAGACCATCTGGAAAAACTACTTCCTTTATCCTAGCCCTCATGGTCTCAAAGGCCCTAACCTCCTTTGGTTAGCATCACGGGATCACCCAAGGCCTTCTCCTGACTTTGCTTCATTAGTACGTTGTGAACTATTGGGTCAACAGGTCATTCTTCTCACCCTAGAACCCAAATAAGGAGAAGTGGAAGAGTGGGAAGTCAGGGTGATGATGATGTTTCGACTTAACCTGCCATTAAACCACACATAAACCCATCGTTTCTGTGTGTTTGGCCCATGGTATTTTCCATCTTCCTTTATAAAGTATGCCTCAGACCATACATGGATGTATTTTCTGAAATCCAAACTGATATTCTGAATGTTTTTTGGACACCATGCCTCAAGCCCATACATCCAAGAAAAGAGAAAAGTTGTGCCTTATAAGCAATTACCCACTTAAGTCAAAAAGAGGTAAAAGATGAACTTAGGGGAGAGAGAAGTTAGTAACCTTTGTTTACCTCTACAATAAATAGCAAACCTTGCTATTTTGAATAGTTTTATTTGCACACTTGCTTTAATACTTCAGTTACCTGAATCTTTAAAGAAATAATCAAGCTTTTGATGATTTTGCATTAATGTCTCTGGATGCCGCATGAATGCAAGAGCATTTGCATTTGAGAAGCATAAAAATACAAATAACATCTCTATCTCTATTTAACAACCAAAAGGCTTGTTTAGGATCAAAACTTTTTTCAATATCTTCCTAACTGTAATACACCATTAAGAATGTTGCACAACATTTACAATGTATTCTAGAAAGGAAATCTGACATTAGTGCATTAGTGCCTTCTGTATTCTGTGGGTAGAAATGCAAAATAAGTTACTGTGAAAAAAGAGAATATGCTTTAAAATTAAGGATTAATAAAACAATTTATTCATTTTTTCACTCACATGTATTTAAGAAATATTTATTGGCTATCTTCCTGTGAGCAAGGTGCTGTTTTGTCTGAAATTTTATCCAGCTTACATTTTGGTGAAGAAAGTGGTCAAAATAAGTAAACAAAAAAGAAAAATATCAGGCTTAATTAATCCTGAAAAAAGCCTTTATTTTTAACCCGAAATTTATGGTGTCCAAGTATAAAAACAAGTCATAAAATTGTTTTTAAAGCTAGTTTTTAAATATTGTCTTCATGTCAAAATTGTTTATTATTTTCTGTTTTTCTAAAAAAGTCACTTAGACTTGTCAAATTAAAAAGGGGGGGGCAGGAAAGTTGTGAATAATTTTAAAATGTTGGGATAATTGATATTAAGCAAACTCTGGCAAGAAACACCTTTAATGGTTTCCTGACATCAGGGTCATCCAGGTCAGGAATCAAACACCTTTTCTCTTGTTGGCTGACTGCTCTCCTTACCCTTTTCATCACTTGCTGTTTCTCGGGTCACTCAAGTGGTTACCATTTTCTTTTGTTCCGGTTTTCTAAGAGGGCATTTTTTTGTCCCTGGTGACCCAAGAGAAGTCAATTATTATTGACAACCACTATCCAGACAAAAGCAGAGATGATGGAAGTGTTCAACACTTGGATATACCTAGATTCCAAGTGTTGGGATTTCTAGGAGCTTTGGTCAGTTACAACATATCTTATTTATTTATTGGTTTTATCTAAGCAAGAAACATCAGTCATAGAAATGAGTGCCACACCATTTCTCAGAAGGAAATTGCTTTGCTATGACCTATCCTTAATCAGTGAAAGTAGCATTCTATATTTGCTTATCATAGCAATGAGGTTTGAGGATTATTTTAGGGCTAAGTGTTCATCTATTTTAGCCAAAACTCTCTTCCTGTTAATCTGAGCCAAATGTCCCATTTGGGGGGAATACCAGTTTTTAAATCCCTGCAACTCATTTAAAAACTATACGGACATGTGTGCATTTAGGAAGCAAAATCTGTTGTTGGAGCCTGTAGCAGCTACTTACATAAAGTAAATAGAATTTTTAAATGAACAACCTATTATTTAGACCCAGAGGTATCTTTAAAGGTAGTAACACTGATACTAGTGCAAGTAATGTGCTCCACTCTGTACAGCCTATGTTTGGAGGACCGCCTGTGGTAATTTGTGTTATTGCCTGCAGCCAACACGCAGTGTTGAAAGATGGGAATTGAACAACATGCAGTACTTGTCCATGTCCTGTAATACTGTGATTACCTGATATCGCCCTGCGGAGATTGTTTTTTTTTTTTTTTCCCTTAGGGAAAGATGTCTTAATAGAACATCAGCAGACTCTTTGATGCAAGCCAGGCACAATCAAGGTCAGACACAAGGGCCAGCAAGCCAAGGAACAGGGGCCAACAAGCTAAGGTGGAGACATTAAAGACACAGATTACTCTTTAGAGGAGCAAGGTGTCCTCTAATGTTCCCTTCTGAATATATTAAGAGGGTAAAATGGATGGCTCCTGGCTTTTTCTCATATCACAACCTTTGTGCTTTTGTGTATATGTGTGTTCATTCAGTGCTTAACCAGAGGGACAATGACGTCCTTGAGAAAAAAACAAAAAGATAATTTTGTATTTGTAACAAATACAAAATTACTATTTTTAATGAAGTCTCTTTTTTCACAAGGATAGGCACTGGTATATTACGCTGCTATCCTCTGGTTTTATTTATTTTCTATTCTAGGTATACATGGACACATGTTGGTTCAAATACGTTAGCCTCTCCATAGTGTTGTGCTATGTGGTCAAGAAAATCTAAATTGTTTGCTTGTGTGGGGGCTTACTTAACAGGCATTCCACCATAAATGAAGAGCACTATTACATATTTGTACAACAACAATGTAGACTGTGAGGTTTCTCTTTTGATTTTTTGCTAGTGCCCCTTGTGGTACTTGTGAAATTCTGTAAATATACAAGCATTACATATAGAAATTTCAAATAGTGGGAAAGTGAACTGGAAGAGAACAAGATGTCTGACAATTACTAGTAGTATATGAACATTGATATCTTATTTTCTGAAAATAAAAACGTACACTCTTAAGATGTTGTTCAATAATAGTTTTAAATTCTCTAGAATATCTTGCCTGGTATCCTACTTGCTGCCTCCACACACATGTGTTATCTCTACCACACACTTTTGGCTAAGTTGTGTACCCATCTTCTACATTTTTCTACACAGTGTAGGTCTTCATCATATCATCTACAACACAGTGTGATTATCTGTTTGTCTGTATGCCTCTCAAATAACCATAAACACGTCAAGTGAAAAGACCAGAGCTTATTCATGTTTGAATCCTTTGTTTTTATCACAATGCTTGGCTGACAGTAAGCTCTTTTTTTTTTAAATTCTTTTTTAATGTTTTATTTGTTTTTGATACAGAGAGAGACAGAGCATGAGAGGGGGAGGGGCAGAGAAAGAAGGAAACACAGAACAGGAAGCAGGCTCCAGGCTCTGAGCTAGCTGTCAGCACAGAGCCTGACGCGGGGCTCGAACCCACGAACGTGAGATCTGACCTGAGCTAAAGCCGGAGGCTTAACCGACTGAGCCACCCAGGCGCCCCGACAGTAAGCTCTTAAGAGATGTGTGTTGCATTGAATTGAAATGACTTTCACTTGGGTTTAACAGTAGAATCCTCATTGCTTATCCTACTTAGGAGAGAAGGCTCTATCTCATTTTCATTTGTATCTTGGCCATGATCTGGACTAGAGTTAATCATTATGCAATAATAAACTGGGCTATGGTGAACCAAACTACCTATACCTAAGATATCCTTATTAACAAAGAGTCCAGGCCATCAGACCAGTTAATCGAAGTCTATAGTTATCATGGAAACATGCTTATGACTTTGATGCCAATTCATCTTGCCAAATACTTCCTTTTGCCTGAAAACTATTTATGATATAACAATTACAAAAATAACAACATTTAGTATTTACAATATTCCAAACACCTAGATAAATGAAATTTTTATTTCAGTTAATGGTCTGAATAACATTATTAGATAAAGCCCTCTAGTATATATATCTATCCATTTTTAAAGTATTTGGCTTATATCTAAAACTGAATTTGTCACTTACATACAGCACTTGTGCATATGTAAATGATGAATCGCTGAATTCTACTCCTGAAATCAATATTATCTTATATGTTAACAACTAGAATCTAAATAAAAGTTCAAAGAGAAAACATAATAAATAAATAACAAATGAGAAAATTGCATAATTCAAGCCAAGCTTCTTTTTTTTAATGTTTATTTATGAGAAAGAGAGAGAGAAGGAGACAGAGACAGAGTATGAGCAGGAGAGGGACACAGAAAGAGACTCAGAATGTGAAGCAGGCTCCAGATTCTGAGCTGTCAGCACAGAGCCCAACAAGGGGCTCAAACCCACAAACCGCAAGATCATGATCTAAGCTTAAATCAAATCCTTAACTGACTGAGCCATCCAGACGCCCCAAGCCAAACTTCTTTTTAACACCAGATGTCTCTACCAAGGTTTTGCTGCTGTTGTTCATTCAACCTTACATTCTCATTGCTGGTACATCATAAATAGTCAGAAGTAACTACAGTTCATTAAGAACTTACAGTAAGCTAAACTATGCTAATACAATGTGCTACCTTATATTAAACCTCTCAACATTAAATCTTACTTAGAAATCCTGATAATAGTACTCTGAGATAGCAGAGTTGATTATCTGAGTCATAAGAGGATTAAAACCACATTGAATGTTCAGTTAAGAACATGAGCTATCTTTTTAAATTATTGCTATCCATAAATATTTGTTGAGTAAATGATCAAATTTATTTTGATCAGGCATATACTTGATCAATGATTATTAATGATTAATAGGATATATTAATGTTTTTCTTATTCCATAGGCATTTTTTGATCATTTAATAAAGTATAAGAAAAAGTCACAGAAAGGAAAGAGAGAAAGAGATAAAGATACAGAGAGAGGACAGACAGAGAGATGGAGCAAAGTTTGGAGAAAGAAGAGTATAATAATCATAAACAAAAAATTACGCCTGGAGTCTAACAGATCACAAAATTTTTAAGTATCTGAATTTAGAAAAATGAGTGGTATACTATATATAGTTGGCCACTTGAAGAAAAACTAGCTAAAATGACATCTTTATTTTCCCAGATGTTTATTTGATATAAAAAATATGTTCTGAACACTCTCTAGTGGTTCTTTCCTTTTAGAAGTCTTTGGTCATGGAAACTTGTCTTAAAACTTGTATTATGTGAATATTTAGAAAGTCTCAGTGTTAGAAATAGTGGAATTTTTTGTTATTTAGTTGATTTAAAGTGAATAATCATCACTGAGTAGGTCAGTTTATTTCCTGTTGACATTTTGGGTCAGTTTGCCTATACAGCTATATGGAGAGCAAAAATATTCTCCAAACTTCTCTCTCAGCAGTCCAGAAAATCTAAATGGAAAGGGTATCATCTGTAGCAGAAAGAGGGGATAAACATTCTTAAAAATAATAAGCAATAAAGATGAGTGAAAGAATAAATAAATGAGTTAAAAGTTTCATGTCATTGGAAAGTAGTCACCTTTGTTGGGTGGGGAATAGCACTCATATGGACCAGTAGTCCTTCTGTTTTCTTGAGCTAGTCCCATGAACTTGGGCAAAACATAGGCCCCCACTTGCCTCACGGGTAAAACATTGCCAATAGCATCTGTCATTATTATTCCATTGGTGGTTTATAAGGTTACAGAGATTAATATACATGAATAAAATGTATTAAAAACTAGTTATAGAGTAGATAGTTAGCATATATTTAATTAGTATAAGAATAAAATAAAAATTAACATTTGCGGCTAGGTATTTATTAACAGCTAACAAATTAAGTATTAATTAGGACAGTACTATGTTTCTTCTAAACATATAGTTTCAGTAAGTAGAAATCCCTTCGGTCTGAATGTTTCTGTAATTGATAGCAAGAATTCAGAATGTTAACTATTTAAGTATGTCTAGGGTGGCTTTCCTTTTCTTCATGATATTGCCTTGTTTATTTCTCTGATTTATCCTCCTATCCCTCTTTAAGTAGGCTGTGCACTTTAATGCCATCTTGTTTATGGGAACTAATAAAAGAAAATTCTTTGCAATGGGAAATTTGCTTTATTTAAATGCAAATTAAAACTATATTCTTTCAGTTACAGGCCAAAGATTATAAACGCATGCTGTTTAACAATTTCAGGCAAAAGTAAGAATGCTTTTTCTTCTCATAAGCTAATGAAATTGATTTAGTTTCTTTAAAATGGTGTAACTAATTGAGCTGTGACTTTTATATTATCTTATGTATGTTTTATGCTGCTTTTTAAAAGAGAAAGTAACGTTTATATAAGAAATGGAAAAAAAAAACCCTAAATTGCTAGACTAATTTGAAGCTAATTGAGACGGGAATATTTTTTGTTTTACTGTTCAACTGCTATGGCCAAAAAAATATATAGTTCTTCTGCCTTTTTCATTTTATCTGTAAAAAAATTAGCAATACCCCCAAAGGATCTTCTTTTGTAATTTTTTAATTCTTTTTTCAATTTTGAGAGAAGGGAGACAGAGTGCAAGTAGGAGAGGAACTGAGAGAGAGGGAGATACAGAATCTGAAGCAGGATCTAGCCTCTGAGCTGTCAGCACAGAGCCTGATGTAGGGCTTGAAGTCACAAACTGCGAGATCATGACCTGAGCCGAAGTCAGATGCTCACTGATAGAGCCACTCAGGTGCCCCATGGATCTTCTAAGAATCAGTACAATAACATATAGATTTAAGTTATAAAAAATCAAAAGAGAGCCTGGTTGTGGGGAGCTGCAAAGATCAGCTGTTCATCCACCTGCAGGCTAAGAAGTGCCACTCCCTGTCAGGAGCTGCCAGAAGAACAAAGATCAGCCCCCTGCAGCCAGGGCAGTGTCAGCCCCTCAGGCGCTGTGCTAAAAACTACAGTTTGGTTCCTCTTTTACCCTAGCCTTAATCAATTGACCCTGTTTCCTAGCAACCGACCTAGGTCAGCTGCCTTGCTTCCCGCCTTGAACCTTATATAAGGTATGTGTGTTTTTTCAATAAACTGAGGCTTAATCAGAAACGTTTGTCTTGCCTCCATTTTCTGTGCTCCCTGCCCTACCCTGTTCTCTCTCCCTCCCTCAGGAACCCACGACGATCGACCGATCTGCCGGCCGGGTCGGGACAGTCACCTGGTCAGTGTCTGGAAACAGATATAGCCAATTTTATGCTTAGTAATCATGAGATTTCAAGGGAAGGGTTCAGAAATCGAGGAGGCAAAAGAGCAGAAGAAGTAAACATCTTGCCTTGAAGGTAATGGCAGCTCAGAAAGATCAGGGCTGTGTGTACCTAGGCAATGTGATTAAAGAAAATGAAATGGGCCAAGAGTTAAATGAAAAATATCTAAATGTAATGTTTTTTCCTGTTTCCATCTTAGGATTCAAGATAGAATACGGTCCTAAGAGGGAGACAATTTACCTCTACCCTCTCATAGCTTCCATACTGGAACTGTGATTACTTCTACCAGTCGAAAACCACTTTTTTCAGGGTACTATGATTTTATTCATTCATATATTGGAAGATGCATTTTCTCTAATCATATCTTTTAATGATGGCTTGAGACTGACTTTTGGGGTCAATGGGAAAAGATCTCTCAGCACTACAAAACAGGAACCCACAGCAATAGTAGAAACAGCCCAGCCACTTTATATTTACTTTATACCCTATAAAGAGAGGTGAGATTTTGTGGCTGTTATTTATGTAGAAATGAATAATTATTAAATAGAATGGATTATTCCCACCCACGTAATGTGAATAAGATTATTAACATTAAATTATGAATCCACGTAAAACTTGGAAGAACATACTTGAAATCAAATTTCACAGAAGGCTGATATAAAATAGTGTTCTTCCCTGCAATTTATGTCAAGTTCCATTCTGCTAAGAGGTCAATTTTATGGAGAACTGATTGTGCAATGATTAGAGAAAGCAAAGTACTTTCTTTCTTTTGTACAAATAATGTGTGAAAATGTTTAAAAATATGGGACAAATTCAGTAAAATAATACTCCTTTAATTTGCCTGGTCCCACGCTCCAATCAACTTTTCTTAGCCTTTTTGCTTTATCTTTTATATGTTATAGATACAACATCTAATAGAGTGGGATTTCTTTTTGTGGTATTTCCCACAACAAATATTAGAGTTGAATATTTTTAATTTTAAAAAAATCCATGTTACTAACTCCCTACCTAAAAAGGAAACAAAAATGGTGTTCTTCATAACCACATTAAATATAGTAAATAGTGAAGAAGTATCTCTATTCCAATTATTCTGAGAACAAATATCTTAATAACAATGAGAATAAGAAATATTTCCCTAGTGGTTTCCATTCTAATGTTTAAAAGGGTTTTGAACCTGTTTTGAAAGTGAAAGCGTTGATTATCAATTGAGGAAAACACCCTTTCAAAGTAAGTTGTTATTGGCAATAACTAAAGAAGGAAAGAAATGCCTCAAGAAAGTCATTCAGACAAAAGAAATGAAAAAAAGATGAAGATTTGTTGCAAAGCTAGACACACATGCTATTTGATGAACTCACATTGCAACCCTGTGGTGTTATTTCTCTTCCACACGCCACATACCACCATCAGTTTTCAAGAGGAGAAACTAGAGTCAGGGAGGTTAAGTAACTCGCTCAATGTTCATGAGGTGAGACTGAAAAGCTGTGGCTTCAAACCCCAACAAGTGACTAAAGATGCAATAAGTTGGTGGCCTTGTAGGATCAAATGATGTTGAAAGCAAAATAAGAAAAATGTCATAGGAAAATGTTAGCTCTTATTTTCACTTTAATGTCGTAGTTCTGTAATTGTTAGATAAGAGGGTATACAGAACCCAGTATCCTCTGTTATACTGTAGATTTGGATTTTTCAATATATGAGGGACAGTTGCATCTTTGGCATGTTCTAATTCAGGAAACATCTCTGAGCAGACTTTTCCATTTCTTTATCCTCTGGGTTAGCTGGGAATTCACTAGAATTTGCCTGCTTACACACATTCACTCTATGTAAAGAAACACTATTTCTTGCTGTTCCGACTCCTTATTTTATACTGCATAACTGAAATTTCAGTTAGGGAGAAACAAAAAAACCATTTCCTTAAATTAGATTAGCCTTTGTACCTTTGGCAGCTCAAATTAATCCCACAACTGCCCTGAAGATTAAGTGGGATCTGGGGCACGAGGACTCTCCTTCACCAAGTTGAGTTAGAAAATTACATCCAAATGGAATGACAACCAGAGAGAAAACCATAAGCAAGCGCATAAGAGGCCACTTTTCACTGGATCTAAAGCATGAGATTGGTGAGATATAAGAACTACATGTAAAATTCAAACGAGCTACAATAAAAGTATCTGGTTTGATCAGATTTGGAAAGGAAGTTTTGTTAATGTGCCCAATACACATATTGATAGTAAGGAACCAGATGGGCAAAGGATTTGATAGGTGCCCATTACCCTCTGAAAAATATAAGGCAATAGTGGGAAACCCAAAAAATGTGAATTCAAATGTACAACATTTTGATTCAACAACTCCATACATTACTTGGTATAGTCACCATCTGTTATATAATATTATGACAGTATTATTGACTATATTCTCTATGCTTTCCTTTTCATCTCTTTGACTTATTTATTTTATTTTATTTTTTTAAATGTCTCATTTATTTTTGAGAGAGAGAGAGTGTAAGCAAGGGAAGGGCAGAGAGACAGACAGGGGATCCAAAGCAGGACAGCAGTGAGCCTGTTACAGAACTCGAACTCACAAACTGTGAGATCGTGACCTGAGCCAAAGTTGGACTTCATTTTATAACTGGAAGTATATTTTATAACTGGAAGTATGTACTTCTCAACTCCCTTTATCTATTTCACTCATTCATCCAGCTTCCTTCTGGCAACCACCAGTTTGTTCTGTATATTAAATAAGCAGTAACATATATATATGCTATATTATATATAAGTATCGCATATCTATATGATATGTATGTATATATACATATATGTTATATATTATATGTATATTTGTATAAGATACATGTCATCATATAATAATATAGCATATGATCATATATTAAAATGTATGTGTTATATATAATATATTGTATATTATATATTATGCATATTTAAATGTAAGTTCAGTCACAGTAGTGTTCGATATCTATGCTACTGATTAATACTCAATTTTAATATAAGTAGCAGTTGAACAAATATAGATACAGTAAACACAGAGAGTGTTTATATTAAACACAGATAATTAACAGCAAAATATTAAAACCAACTAAACAAAAAAGTAGATGATGAGGTCACTAATACTTATGAATCATAATTACTCAATATAAGTGCCTGGTAAAACTGTTCTTAATGAATGTTTGAATTAATGAGTTCAATATATATAGTGAATTAATTTTCAAAATTTGCATTTTGTATACCATAAGGATGTGTATCTTTTGAAAACAACCTATGTAGTAATACTTATGCTTTTGAGATATTTGTAAATTGGTTTAATAGAATGTATACAGTCCTAATTAAAACAAGAGCATACTTTTTAATTTCCTGCATATGAAAAATAATTTAGGACATTATTCATTTAAAAAAGAAATATGAATTATAAATGTTTTGATTTCATTTTAATTATTTCAAAGGAAGAAAGGAGAAGAATGCAGGGAAAACGTGGGTCTTTCATGGCTTAATGAAGCATCAGCTTATTGCAAATCCTTTTCCATAATTTTTTCAAATTTTGCAGTTACACAATTGTTTTTAGGTAGTCATATAGAAATGATTAAAAGAGTCGACAAGAGGATCAATAGAAAAAGATTAAAGGGACTGTCATTTTTCAGCCTAAGGAACAGAGAGAAGGCTGAAAGACTTCAAATATATGGCGTTTTAAACATAGGATGCTGATTAGTTGCTATTAGTTTATGTCAGCAAATGAGGAGAGGAAATATGTAAAACTGCATCATGAAGAATCTAGATTAGACTCCAAAAAATATCTGACCATGAAAATGAATACTAAAGGGTGCTATTTGTTTTGGGATTCAAAAATTATATTCCCACTTGTATATAGAATTTCCTGAGCAAGATGGGTCTTCCACACACAGTGTTTTCCTATGAAACTTTACAAGACCTATGTGCATTACGCAAAACTTGAGAGCACAGAAAAACATAAAGCGAACAGTCACCTTTAAGATCATCCCCCTAAGTCGGGAGACAGAGGGATGCAAAACTTGAGAGACTATTGAATGCTGAAAATGAACTGAGGGTTGAAGGGGAAGGGGGAGGGGGGAAAAGAGGTGGTGGTGATGGAGGAGGGCACTTATGGGGAAGAGCACTGGGTGTTGTATGGAAACCAATTTGACAATAAACTATTTAAAAAATTTTTTTTAAATAAACAAAACAAAACAAAACAAATCATCCCCCTAAGAGAACTCATGTTAGCATTATATATTTATTATTCTTGCAAATATTTTGTTGACGTATTGATATATCTGTGTGTGTTAATAAAATCTAATGCATTTCAAAAACTTGACTTAGTAAAAATAAAAAACAGAGCTGTCAAAAACGAAATTAAAAAAGGAATATAAACGACTCCCATTGTAACATATATTACCTTTTCAATTAACATTATATTGTAGGAATTTTCTCTCATCATCTCTGGCTTTTGAAAATGTAATATTGCACTATATGGGTATACTATAATTTATTTGATCAGTTTATCCTTGAACTTTTAGATTATTCCATTTTGTAGTCATTAAAATAAGCATTCCTGATGTTCTTTTGCATGTATCTTTAACACATTTCTGGTTATTCCCTTAACCTGTATTTCTGCAAGTAGAATTACTTGAGCAGTGAGTATAGCAACTTTATGGCTTTTCACAAATCTTGGCCAACAGTTCTGCAGTTGGGAGATACGTCTTGTTAACATCATGATTTTTAAGTAACAAGTGACTAAAGATACACTAATTGTGTTTTCTCATATTTAGTTCTGTAGTGGAACCATGATAGACTTTAAACATTTTCTGGAGGGTTTCTTTTTTCCATGTAGAAAAAAAGAACACACACCTAAAAGGGCCTTAAATCCTGACATCAGATCGTGTCATTCTCAAGAAAAGCATGTTTCAAATAAAAAGGAAATGTCAGCCTTGAGCATTTTTATTAACCATCTCCCCGCGTTACCTTCAGACTCAGCTTTGGCTGACCACTTCCTCTGTCTAGTTTATTTATATTAGAAATAAGTGGATTGATTAGCTGTGTCACTCGTGGGTAGGCTGGGCTGTGAGTGTCCAGTAACAGATCATCATTGTATTTATCATGGAGTGACTGATGTTTACTTTGTTGATGGCCCCAGGAGCCGATGTAATCGGAGATAGGTCTTTGTTTACTATTAGTTCTCCTGACAATGCTGACCCATTTGAAACCAGTGAGAAAGAAAAATAAACATTCTGGAATATAGGACTTGTAGTAACTCTTCCCTTGGTGACTATTTTGGAACATCTTCAATGGCTCCTTTTCACCCACTCTTTCCCCAACAAAAAACATGATCATGTCTCTTCTCCCAAGTAAATCCAAAGTAATCAACATCCAACCAAATAAAAAAAAAAAAAAGGAAATCAAAAACACCAAAGACTAAACTGTTGACTTAAAGAGAGTTCTTCACTGGCACTGAGTTTTCTGTGTGCTCAAGTATTTTGTGTAGGCCATTTGCTAATGACATATATTTATAACTGAGCCTGTCCACAGCAACTGAAATTTTCTTTTAGAACGTTAAGTTAGATTTTTCTATCCTGACATGTTTGTTCCATACTTTTAGATGTGTTGAAATGATTTTCTTCTTGATTGTATGAAATAAATAAATATGAAGTGAGAGAAACATTTTTTATAACTTACTAATAACATGTTTAATGGAAATTTATTATTGTGCCCCACACTTTATTAAGCTATTTGTTACATTATCTTAATAATCTACACAGCAAATATTCATATTATACATGGGAGCCGAGTGAGGTATAAAGAGGTAAAAAATTCCCCAAGGGCCAAGGCCCAGCAATTAGTGGATGTGGACAGAGTTCCACGCCTGCCTGAGCCAAGAACCCTTAGCTATTACACAGTGCTGCCTCTGTACTTCATAAATTCCCAACATGCATGAAACGGATATAAGACAAATGCATCGGACTCTGTATGTCCAAATGAGCAGTGTCCATTCTAAAGTGGTCATGTGCCAACTATCTTTCTACATACAACCCTTAGTTCAGGAAGGACTAGGCACTTATTATTTCCTTAATTTTCCCCCCGAAGAAGGCTGTTTTGCCACTGCTGAAACCATTTTTCCTATTCCAATTCTGGAATTTGCTTTATTTGCAATTCAAGTCACAAGTACATGGCTTTATCATTTCATTAGTTGTATGTAATTTATGCATACAATTTATACATATAAATAACTTCACTACCCAAAATTAGTTATTATGTTTGCCTTTTACATGTGTATTTAAAAAATGATGAGACTTTAATCTCAAAGTCTTACTATTGTCTTGCACAGTGGGCTCTGAAAGGAATTTCAATAGACTTTGAGTTGTTGCAACACTGTTAAAAAAAATAACTACTTCTATAGACTGTGCTTTGTGTTAAGTTTTAACAGATTTGTTGGGGCTCCTGCATGGCTCAGTTGGTTGTGTGTCTGACTCTTGGTTTCTGCTCAGGTCATGATCTCACGGTTTTGTGGGTTCGAGCTCCACATCAGGCTCCACGCTGACGGTGCCCAGTCTGCCTAGGATTCTGTTTCTCTCTCTCTCTGCCCCTCCCCCTTTGGCACTGTCGCTGTGTCTTTCAAAATAAATAAATAAACTTAAAAAAAATTGAAAGTTAAAGAGCTTTCACGTTACGTAATATTTGTATATATTACATTCAGAGCCTAGATATACTTTTTAAAACTGTGTGGCAGGCATTTAAAACACACGATGTGTTTGGAAAGCTAACAATTATTTCCCAGAACAACACTTATTACTTAAAACATGTAGTCCGTAAAAGATAAAAAACAAGAGGCACTCCCTTGGACCCCATTGGTCTGTAGCCTCATAAGGAAGTTGACTGTCATGGTCACTTCTGGTTTTTTTTACTTTCTGTCAATTTGGTACCTGTCCCAGCAACAGCCCTGAGAACTCAGTCCATGCTTCATAAGAAGATACTTGGAATAGAAGGATTTTGAAGGCATTTTGAAAATAAACAAAATAAAGATGTTGCTAAAAGCTATCTTCTTAGATTAACAAGGCTGACAAGAAAACACAGTTTCACCTTGAAATTGGCGTAAACTAGTTAAATGGTTTGCTCTGTCCTGGAAGGCAGCGATGCTGGCATTCAGTCCAGTGTGTTTGGACCATTGACACTGCTAAAACTTATGCCAGATCTTCAATCCAGATAGAAACCTGGGTTCTTAGAGGAAAAATCCATTTTAACTATTGCATTCAATTTTCTGGGAATATAATCCTACGTAGCAGGGAGCATTTGGAAACTGTTCTTGGTGGTTGTCTTTGGTTGAAGAAACATAGAATATGGGAACATTAATGGAGAAAGCACCCAAATAGAAATAATGGTTTACCCAAACTGGGCTACTGTAAGACACAGTGTTTACTTGGTGTGGATAATTAAGAAGAGCTATAATGAGAAAGAGGTTTATGATGATATTAAAATAGTGTGTGTCTATGAGTCTCATGTTAATTCCGCTTCACTAAAGCAATACGGAAACTGACATGCGTGTGATGAGGAAAATTATCACTATTTCTCATTCAGGGTTAATTTTGTTTCTTGAATTAAATTTTGCTCACCCTCTTCTATGCATTCAAAATTGTGTCTTTCCCGGGTCGGCATGAATTTGGATACGAACTGGTTTACACATGAGACACTATAGGCACCTTTCTTGTGGCCTGTGAGCTTGGTGGGTGTGGGTGTGTGTGTGTTTTGGTTGGAGCTTGGTAAAATTTAACCATGATGATGATAATAACAATGTTTACTTTGCACTAGGAATAATGTGAGGGCTTTATATCCATTAACTCTTCTGATCCTTATAACAGGTATCCTTGGGGTAATTCTTTAATTATCAACTTTTTAAAAAGTTTATTTATTTATTTGTTTATTTATTTAGAAAACCAGAGGGGAAAGGGAAGAGAGAGGTGGGGACAGAGGATCCACAGAGGACTATATGCTGGCAGCAGAGAGCCTGAAGTGGGGCTTGAACTCTCGAACCATGAGATCATGACCTGAGCCGAAATCAAGAGTTGAATGCTTAACCAAGTAGCCACTCAGGTTGTCCTTTAATTATCACCTTTATGTCTGTGGAACCTGAGGTTTAGTGAGGCAAGGTGACTGTTGGAAGGTTAGATCGGTAGTAAGTGTCAGAACTGGTTTCTCATTTCGGGAGTATGAGAACAGGGTTCTTCCTTGAACTGCCTCTTACACTCGTTCAGTAACACAACATCTGGGAAAGGACCTTCAAGTGTTCCACAGTAGACAGTCCAAAAGCCTGCTAAAACCGTGACTCTGCCTCAAACCAGTCAGAGGGAAGAGCCAGCATCCTGAAGCAGAGGGAAATCTGGTTCAGCAGAGAAACTGCAACCTACTAGGTGTGGATGAAAACCAGATACAAGGCCAACGTGCCATGAGAGGGAAGCCAACCCGTTAAAACCTTACAGGCCAAGTCCAAGTTTTGGTTTTAGCCTCAGAACATGGGAAGCCAATAAGGCAGTTAGCCAATCAGTGCTTTTTAAAAGTTCACTCTGGAATCAATTAGAAACTCATTTGAAACGGAGGAAGTTGAGAAGATTGCAAGGATCACCTTGAGGTGGAGCCAGTAACCTAGGTAGAAGTGAAGGGTTTCAGATTGTGGGCTGGTGTGCTATGAAGCCTGCTGAGCAGACTTGTCTCTCCCTTCGAACCAAACTTGGAAGCCAGCTAGGCTGGGTGTTATTATGTGGACACCCTGAATATGATACTTTTGCCTTTGGGTGATTTTTTTTTAATTCCAATGTTTTATTGAGAAATTCTATTTGTTTTCAATATAATTTATGGCTTTCATTCTTGAACATGATATAGATCACTTGAAATGTACAATAAAGGGGGCACCTAGGTGTTTTGGTCAGTTAAGCGTCCGACTAAGGCTCAGGTCATGATCTCCTGATCCGAGAGTTTGAGTCCTGCAGTCGGGCTCTGTGCTGATAGCTCGGAGTGTGGAGCCTGCTTCTGATTCTGTGTCTCCCTCTCTCTCTCTCTGCCCCTCCCCCCCTCAAAAATAAATAAACATTGAAATGTACAAGAAAGGAACAAAGAAAAAGCCTATGTTAATTTTGCAGTGATATCTAAAACAAATAACAGAATTAGTAATTTTCTGTTTTGGGTTCCTCATTCTATAACAAAAACAGAAAACAACCACAAAATCTGGCCTGAAACAATAGTGAAAAAGTTAAACCAACACAAAATCATTAGGCTTTGCTTTTCTTAATTCAACTTGATCTATTGCTCCAATATTTTCACAAGGATTTGATCATTTTCTATGTAAATCCGTATTGCACCATTAGCTTACAGGTGGCCACAAAGCTCTAGTGTTCTAGGAAATAATTTTGACTTGATAAACTTTCTGTTTGTATTTAATATGTTAGCTTAATAATCTTTACAGAGATTCCAAATTAAAAGTCTAATTTTTCTTAATAGCAAAAATACTAGTTTGTCTTTTAAGTATTCAAAATGTACAGTTTGGTTCCAAATAATGAGAAGTTAAAGTGTGGGCTTCATTTCCTACATAATAGTAAATAGACCTGGCCAATGTTCTGACCCAATGGCCTCTTAGATTTCACTTCAAGTGTAGGTAAACACTCGTTGAAAGAAAGTTTATTAAGGTTTCCATTAGGAATGGCCACTACTGGGAAATATAATTTATTGGACTGTCTCTTACAGGAATAAAGCAAGTCAGATTGACCCCGGATTAAAAAGAGCCATTGTTCGTATCCCAGGTGAAATTGTAAAATATTTCTGATTGTGTTTATATCTATACTTCAAATAAGGATTGCAGAAAAGTTTAATGATATGTGACTTTTCTATACCTTTTTTAAGAGCAGGGTTACTGAAGCTTCTGTTTACTGAAGGCATCTTTTGTTCACAAATGATGTAAAAATTGTGCCCCAAAGAACAAATCACTAAAATTACAATATTTCTGATAATGGAAGTGAACAAAGTGAAAGCCCTGGACAAAGGAGACAAAGGTAGAGGACTATGGTCTCAAATTCTACACACAAGTTATGAAGAGCCACTCTCCTTGACTTTGTCAGCTGAGTTCCATGAAAGCCATATGTTTATTTTTGGTCTATAGGGAATCTAGTGCTGTTCACTGTTTGTACAAAGTTACTTCAGTGACTGATTATTATTAATTACCCTCCAGAAAGAATTTCAAGTCACACAGGACTAAAGTTTCAAAATTAAAGTGTGTATCAGCCCTTCTCATTTGCATAGGAAGATCTCATGATGGCCTCGGTTTGCAGTCAGACAGAATAGCCACACTGGGCCCTGGTCTTCGTGGACTTTCCCATGGAAGTCCTACTTAGGTTGGGACATTTTAGTGACCTGAGGGATATTACCTAGAAACTTGGCTATAAGTACAATCGACTTCTGATTTATTGTGTAAACAGCTACAGGTTTGCAAATTAAAGATGGGATTGTTCATAACAAAGGTAGGTCAATGGGTATAAACTGAAATTGTTCCAGGAAAAAAAAAAAAAACAAAACAGAAAGCAACCAAGGACCAAGAAACAAAGTAGGGCGCCTGCATGGCTAAGTCAGAGAAGCGTCCAGCTCTTGGTTTCAGCTCAGGTCACGATCTCAAGCCCTGTGGGTTTGAGCCCTGTATCGGGCTCTCTGCTCTCGTGTGGAACCTGCTTTGGATCCTTTGTCCCCTCCTTCTCTGCCCCTCCCCTGCTACACTCACACTCTCTCTCTCTCAAAAATAAATACAAGTTACAAAAAAATTTTTAGAAGAATCAAGAAACATATTTAAAAGTCTTATGAACACCCTGAAACGATGTCTAGAAAAGATGACATGTTACGGATTCAGCAATAAAAGACTATTTTGAAGCCTTATGCAAAATAAGGCTTTTCTTCTTTTAGGTACAATTTGAATACATTTTCCTCAAATGGGACTTGTAAATTCATAGAACGGGGTGGCTTCCTTAGTAAAAGGGAAAATTGAATGGAAAAACTACTCCCCAAAATGGCACAGAAAATATTAACAGGAAAAAAAAGAAAATTAGTCATTATGGGTTGTTTCATACACAACAATTTAGCAAGCTTTGAAAACATCACAAAGGAGGATGTTTGGCTACACTACACCAAAATAGTAACTCCACTTCCTAGCTTTATTTCAAAATATTCTCATCTGGATGGGGCCTTCTTTTCTGCTAGAGCAATCTCAATCAATCCATAATATTTATTGAGTTTCTAACACTGCTCTAAGTGTGTGTTGTTTTCCAAATAGCCTTGGGTTTTCCCCCTTAGTTTTAGTAGTCACATAGTGAGAGAATTAGATCCAGTGTAAATCTGTTCTTTGCCATGAGCAGGCAAACCCATTTAAAGTGTTGAATAGCCCCCTCTTCTCAAGACTTTTCTATACTTTTTCACGTATCTTTTAAAAAGATACAACAGGTTGAGACACTTGTTGGAATTCATTAATAGAATGAGTTAAATAGGCAAATGCATTCTGGATTCTTCTTTGTTGGTGGTCCCTCTGCGTCAATTGGATAATCACCTCACTTCTGTAATTCCTTGTGGGAAAATATGACTACATCCTAGTCTGCAGTGTGGTTGTACAGGAAAAAAAGAGAGTCTACAAAATAACTTTGTCCTGAGGATACAGGATGAAATCCTTTTCTTAAAGAAACTATTTAGCAATAACTGATTTTATGTGCAAGATGAAGGAATAGCCAAAATAATTTAAGACATTTTTTTTCTGTTAAGAATCAAGAGAGGGGCACTGGGATGGCTCTGACCATGATCTCAGGGGGTTCTTGAGTTTGAGCCCTGCATCAGGTTCTCTGCTGTCAGTGCAGATCCCACTTTGGATCCTCTATCTCCTTCTCTCTCTCTCTCTCTCTCTGTCCCCCTCTAAATTAAATAAACATTTAAAATAAAGATCAAGAGAGAGACACATACACACGAGGACAGCTTCTTCCTATAACACATGTAGATCATTCTAGTTGAATTTCAGCACATGAGAATCACTGCTGTGTGTCAGTTCTTCCTCTGTGTGGATTCTAGTGCTGGTATTCAGAAATTATGTCACACGTTCTTGTGTTAGCAACAAAAAGGAGCTGGAGGGTGCTTGGCTGGCTCAGTCAGTAGAGCACGCAACTGTCAATCGCAAGGTCATGAGTTCAAGCCCCACTTTGGGCATGGAGCATACTTTAAAAAAAAGGAAAAACTAAGAAAGGAAAGGGGTTGAATATTGATAATTAAAGAGGGAGGTGATGACAGGCTGTGGTAGCAGTAGAGCTCTTTGTATGTTTTCTGTTCATCTGAGATGAACACTGGGGAAGGGGAGAAGGCGGAAGTACAGCCACTCTCTCTGGGAGAGGTGGGTTGAGGCTTGTGTCCAGGCACTGTTGGGGTGGGTTCCTCATGAAGTTGTCACAGGCCTGGTAAGAGATTTGAAGATATGTATGTACTCTTCCAGGCCAAGTAAATTAAATAGAAGCTTCCTAAAGGATCTCAAAAGTCAAAGTTCCCCTTGGTCTCAAGTTCAGGGAACAAGATGTTAGAGTCAAAAATTCCAGATTATAAAACACAGCAATTTGATAAATAGCCAGACATTGAAAAAGAGTCCCCTATAAGGCATATGATCTTCATAAAGGAAAGCAAATTTGCAAGCAATCTTCTTGAAATTATAGAAAAGAGAAGATTTTGGTGAGTAAAAATGGGTTTCATTGTAGCCTTAACACTAACTTAATGGGTATATCACCAGCAGCACTTACTGTTTCTATTATTTCTTTTTTTTTTTTTTAATGTGTATTCATTTTTGAGAAAAAGAAAGAGTGTGGGCAGGGGAGGAACAGAGACAGAGGGAGACACAGAATCCGAAGCAGGCTCCAGGCTTCCAGCTGTCAGCACAGAACCCGATACAGGGCTGGAAGTCATGGACTGTGAGATCATGACCTGAGCCGAAGTTGTACGCTTCCCCGACTGAGACACCCAGGCGCCCTTCTTATTTCATTTAAAAAACAATGTGTCTCTTTAACATCATAGATGGTTTCTTACAAGTTTATGCCTAAATCTTCCCATTATCTCTCTCTTTTTAATCCCTTTTCTCCTCCTTAAATTTCCAAAAGTGTGTCTTTTACATAGTTTGGAGCTGAAGCCCTTGTAGTTTGAAGGACTTTTTGTTAATGGATAGCAATATTGTTACTTTGTTTATAACCCCAGAAATAATCGTATACATGGACTTGTCATTGGGACAGCACTCTCTTGTTTTTGCTTAGATGACTGGATGGCATCACCTGGAATACAAGTCATTTTTCCTCGTTTTGGAGCTACCCTGTGATGCTGAAGACTTGGGACCATCAATGGGAATTTATGGAATCATACATGTCTATTGCCTAAATATGAGTATTCAAATTCATCCAGTAGGTCTACATATTAGTATGCCAGCCCTGCTGTAACAAACTACTCCCCGACTCATGGATTCAACAACAAAAATGGATTTCCTCACGGCCCAGGACACTAGAAAGCCAAGTGAAGACATCAGCAGGATTGGTTTCTCCAGGCCTCTTTCTTTGGCCTATAGGCGCCATCTTCTCCCTATGGGTCCTCTCCTCGTCTTCCCTGTATGTGTATCTGTGTCCTAATCTCCATTTTCTAAGGACACCAGCCGTAATGGATGAAGGCCCACCCAAATGACCTCATTAACCTAAATTATTTCTTTAAAGACTCTGTTTCCAAATACAGTAGTATTTTCAGGTTAGGACTCTAACATATAAATTTTGGAGGAGACATAATTCAGCCCATAACAGTCTACATATAACACTTAGGATGTTAATTTTTTAATTAGTGCCATTGAGGGTTGTTTGGTACATGTCCTAGCCTTTTGGGAATTGTATATTCTTGCATTGTGTTACCAGATGTTTCTTTCTCAGACCAACTATGAGGAAATAAAATACAAACAAATCCTTCTCATTCCTGACATACGACCAGGAACAAAACCACTGTGGATAACTAATCCTGGTGGCACCTGAGGTTAAAACACTGGTGCCCTGTGTGGCACATTAGCATCAATGACAACCATTTAACACATAATCTATTCGTCACATTGGAGGGCTCCGAGCTGCGCACTCCAGGAAAACAGAGTCCTGGGGTCCCTGTTGCGTTATTTACCTCTGCTTTGAGCTGTTAAGTCCACCACAGCCATTTAGTAAATTATCAGTTTTCTTATTGGCCCTAAATCGTGCCTAATTAAAAATCTGACCTCCGCAAGCTAGCCCTCTTCCTAAAGAGACAGAACATAAACAGGAAAAATCAGCTAATTGCTCCAAAAACTGCTTTTGTGGCACTGTAATTGGACCTCAGTGAAACAAATGAACCCACTGGGGATTCCTTAATGAATGTTTAACTGCAAACGGTAGTCGGGCACTTAAGCAGCTAGGCTGATGGTCCCTAATGAAATCAAATAAAATCAAATAAAAGAATCTGGCATTTTTACTAACCAGATTTCTTGGCACTATGACATGAAGAATAATATATTTCCGAGTAAATAAATATAGGGAAAGTTATAAATGGTGCCGTGAAAACTTCGTTGAAACTGCTCAGATTACTGTTAGAAAAACACAGCCCACAGAAAAACCTCAACAAAGTGACACAGGCTGTTTAATTTCACACATGGCTCTCTCTGTCATGAAAGGCACTTGAGGAAACTGCTGGGTTTGAGTTGGTCTAGTTTCTTACTGACACTTACCAAAAGGGTAATTTCTTTACCTTTCTTTCAAACATGTTTTCAGTTTAAAGAATATTTTAAAATGGACACAAGCCATTAACATCTCCGTTTAAAGTGTTATCCATGGACTTCCTGAGGGAGTTGGTGACATTTCTCATTCATTGTTCCCTTGCCTAATAGATGATAAGTAAATTCTAATGATGGTGAAGTAGCTCGATAACTGAGATTTCTTCCCTGACTATATCAATATTGAAGGAAATCTTGATGAATCTTTATTATCAGGGCAACTGAGTGGCTCAGGCAGTTAGTACCTGACTCTTGATTTCAACTCAGGTCACGATCTTTGGTTCACGAATTCAAGCCCTGCATTGGGCCCTGCATTGACAGTGTGGAACCTGCTGGGGATTCTCTCTGTCTCCCTCTCTTTCTCCCCCTCCTGCACTTTCTGTCAGAGTAAATAAATAAGCTTAAAGAATATAATAAAGTAAAGAAATCATTATTATTGTTATCAATAATTAGATGATGTGTATCCAATAGTTGTGGCTAAGACCACTACTACTCACTATCATTTGTGTGTTTCCCTCATTCCTAGCTTGCTGTGACTTCCAGTCCCCGTGCATTGATGTATCAGTCGTAGGACAACCTCCAAGTTACAGAGAGTAGGAAGCAATGATGGATGTCACTTCTAGGCCTGGCGCATAAATATCCCCAAGACTTTTCATGTGGTCTTGGTCTTTTGCTGTGACTAGGTATAAGGATACAGAAGACGTCGGGGGTACAGAAAGTGGTAAATACGGCTAAACACAGAGAATCTCAAATTATTAATCCCGAACTCCCAACATCACAGCACCAGCATTATCAAGGATTCTATTAAACATGAAAATCCTTGGACCCCAACCCAAACCTGCTGAATCAGAAACTCTGGGAGCAGGTCCAACAATCAACTGTAGCGAATCCTCCAGGTGCTGCTGTTGCATTTTGACATTGGCGTATCCCAGCTCTTGATGGTAGCTACTAACTGGAAGGCGCCAAAGTCCATGAATGAAGGTACAGACAAGGCACCGATCCTTCCCCGCTCCAAGTGATTGGAAAGTAACATGAGCAAGAAGTGATTCTCAATTATGCTAAAATGCTGTAAGTATTTTTTTTGCTGTTATAAAGGTTACATGATATCCCCTCACTAATATGCCAGTACACCAATCTTTCACATAAAATCTGCATTCTATTAGTTTGGGCCTCTTTTCCATCCTGATAGGGTCATAGGATAATTCCTGACCAATGGGATGTGAGAACAAGTGACAAATGCCATTCTAGGCGTGGCCCATAAACACTCCTGAGATTTTGTTTTTAAATGTTTATTTCTGAGAGAGAGAGAGAGAGAGAGAGAGAAAGAGAGAGAGAGAGAGAATGTGAGCAAGTTAGGGGCAGAGAGAGGGAAACACAGAATCCAAAGCAGGCTCCAGGTTCTGAGCTGTCATCACAGAGCCTGATGTGGAACTCAAAACTATGACCTGGGAGATCATGACATGAGTCAAAGTCTGATGCTTACTTGACTGAGCCACCCAGGCACCCCACTCCTGAGATCTTCTATATAGTCTTTCTTTTCACTGTTACTTGTTGGATGGATGTATAAGACTGCAATCCTGGAAGATACATATGTTTAATATCTACCTTTAGAAACTGAAAGGACTGATGTCTAAGTGAAGCAGGTTAGCTGAAACCACATTACTTCTTAGTAATAGATAAGCCAGGAAACTGACATATACCATACAATCAGTATACAGTCAGTATCCTCACTGAAGATCTACCATTGAATTTAACTATGATACTTCATACTTTTTGTCTTTATCAATATCAGTTTTGCCTTTACATACTTGCTTCATTAGATATGTAGTAGTGATAAAATCAATTATTTATAATTTTCGCTACTTCATTATTTCTAGTCCTTTATGTCACCAATAAAACTTTATTGAGCACCTGCTATTTGTGGGGCACTGCCTAAAAATAACTCCTTCCTGAAACCTAGCTATTATTTTACGATACCTCAGTAGGCTCTGATGAGAGCCTTATTCCAGTAATAACTTGGAAAAATATTTTACAAATGCTTATATGACTTAGAAAATAGTATTTAAAGCAGGGTGTTATGGAAAAATTATAGAGTAAGTCAACAGACCAAATTTTCTGTGAGAGGTCTGATTCTGCCACAACCTAGCTCTTGCAAACCTCAACCTGTCCTTTCAGGATCTCATTCGCAACATCTTTAAATGTGCACTCAGATACGGTGCTAGATGAACTCTAAAATCTTTTCCACCTTTAGACCTACAATTCCAATGCAAAAATCCGAAATTTAGAAGCCAGGTAAGATCCATGAGCTTGTGTTCAGTGGTTCAGTGTCTCCCCGTCTCTTTGAAAAGGAAACAAAAAAACTATTATTTTAACCTTGAGATGCTGGGAACGATATGTCCAGAATAGTAACAGTATTTGCTGCCAAAAACACAGCAGCAGTCTTTGTTGTTACGAAATGCCTTACATGGGGTTAGTAAATATTCCGATTGCTTTAAACACGGTCAGCCAGTCAGGATCACTGAAGGGCCTCACCATGTGAATGGTGACCATCTGGAATTATTCTGTGTGGCAACCCTGTGACCAAGATCATTTAGAGTCATTACGATTACATTCTAAGTCACAGGTCCTAGTTGTGACTCTCTCAACTGGGACCAGTTCCTCTTAAGCTCAAACTGGCCTCATCATCTACATAAGCGTATCCACATCATATACCTCTCGGGTTGACTCTATTGCCATATCCTTGTTGTTAAGCTCAAATGGGAAGTTATACAAAGGTTCTTCATTAACTGTCCTATCTTATTCACATGTTTGTGTCTAAGACATTTTCATTTTCCCTTCAGAATCTTAAATTCAGGTTTAAAAAACGGACACTGTTGGCATTAGACTTTCTGATTCAGATTAATTATAGAGATCTGTTGGAAATGGTAACCCAAGTTACTACGTTAATTTAAAGCACAGTTTATTATTTTCCGAGTGCATCTAGTACTTGAAATAACTGCAAGCAAATTGTTTTCAAGTAGAGATCCTTTGGGACTACTTAAATAAATAGTTAAGACTCATTTGAAATTAGCAGCCCTCATTTGCATACAAACAAAATAATGTGTGAAAGCCTTTAAAAACTGTTCAGTGGTATGAATTTAAATTCTGGGCCCCAAGGAACAGTATGTACACCTGTAATTCATGAAGCCTAGCTGTTTACCTGTAGCTCCGAGCCACAAACTCATTTCTTTAAGCAGTGAACTAGTCCAGGAAAATGTATCTTCCAGGCTTTCTAGAACCCAATGTACTTTATCTCAGTTTCTTAGTGTCTCCGTTTTCACTTTCAGACTTCTTCCCTCATTTGCGATCATTGTATATAAATGGGTGGAGTCTGGGGGCTTTGGCAAAAGAGGAACAGTAAGTAGGCTTTTCCAAACGGAGGAGATGCAGGCTGAAATAGCAGAAACTCCCACCAACTCAACACCATCACCCCCTCCAGTCCCCACCCCCACACTTCTGACTGACTTTGGACATTTCCGAACCCCTGGCCTTTATCATATCCCACAGTCATAGAAGTTGAATATTAGTTGCTGAAATTGGGATTTCAAATGGAATCTAATATCCAGTGAGCAGCTCTTTCATCAGTTCAATTAATTCCTATTTATTGAACCTAGATTATTGCAATTCGTAGTGCAATGCCATTTAAGGTACTTCCACGGAACTCAGGAGTGACAAGTACTGAGGAATTTTCAATGAAGTGGGCTGCGGACTGTGATAGAGGCAATCACAGGTTACCATGGTAACAAATCAGGAGCTCTTAATTTGATACTGGGATTTAAAAAAATATTGCTTTCAGGAGGTTATGGTGAGATCTAAGCAAAGATTTGAAACACATTTAAAAATTATTTAGGTAAATGTAATAGTGGACAGAGGTTTCTCTGTCACATGCAAAACTTCAGAGGCAAGAGAAATTATGACTGCAAGTGTTCAGTGACCTACAGCCTCTCCTGTCTTCATGTAAAAACCATCCTGTGGGGGCGCCTGGTGGCCAAGTCTGTTGGGCCTCAGACCTCTGCTCAGGACTTGATCCCCGGGCCTGGGGATCAAACCCCCTCCTGAGGCTTTGTGCTGAGTGCTGGGCATGGAGCCTGCTTAAGATTCTCTCTCTCTCTCCCTCTCCTACACCTCCCTCTAAAATAAACAAGTAAGTAAATAAAAATAAAAATCATTTAAGAGCACTGCAAAAGACTTTTTTTTTTAGCTCTGAGTACCACTTGTTGATACCCATCCCACTTCATTTTCATGATGCTCCTTGAGAAATATTGTTAGGAAATGTTAAAAGGAAGTATTTTCTAGGGTGCCTGGGTGGCTCAGTCGATTAAGCGACTGGCTCTTGGTTCCAGCTCAGGTCACGATCTCACAGTTCAGTGAGTTAAAGCTCAATGTCGGACTCCTTGCTGACAGTGCAGAGCCTGCTTGGGACTCTCTCTCTCTCTCTCTCTCTCTCTCTCTCTCTTTCTCTCCCTCTGCCCATCCCTCATTCCTGTTCCTTCTCTCCCTTCTCTCTCTCTCTCCACCCCCCACCACTGTCTCTCTCTGAAAAGTAAAGAAATAAACTTAAAAAAAAAAGGAGTAGTTCTGAAAGAGGCAAGATTGCCTCCAGGGAGTTTTAGTCTCCATGATTAAAATCATGCCCAAATTAAGAGTTAGAGAAAACAGAAGTTCTGGTCTCAGTACACGGTGTTGATGGTAACTTATATGTTGTCTCTTTATCCACTGATTTAGAGTCCCAGGGAGTCTGACAGTGCGCTCAAAAGATCCCAGGCTAATCCACAATGTTGAGCTAAATCCAAATACCCTTACTAAGAATTACTCATATGAATCACATCTCTAGTGGAAGATCTGTGACTAACCACCATGGATCTGCAATAAAGCCAAGGGAAAGAAGACATAGAGCGTATATTAAATAATATGTCCCAAGGATTATTTTTTTTCTCATGCAATGATACATGTTGGAAAGAAAAATGAAACAAAACTAAACAAACAAAAAAAACTAAGAATAATGAAAATTACCCAAAAGGAACCAGCATTTTAAAGTCTCAAAGAACAAGATAAAATTTTCAACACTGTATGGACCAGATAAAATTTCAGAGTCTATTTATTTTCAATATCTAAAATTTCTCCCTTAGGAAGAAAAAAGGACAGATATTTAAGTGATAAGATAGAAGACTTCAGTTTTGTATGACACATGCTAACCTAAGAAATAAGAAATTTAAAAGATCAGCAGAGATAAAAATAGTAACTGATGCAAAGAAAGATTCACAATGTTTATTTACATACACGTGGTAGATATTGCATCAGGCCAATGATGAATTGTAAGATTAAGAGCAAATCCTAAAATCTCTAAGGTAGGTCAAAGCAAAACAAAACAAAACAAATGAGGAAACTTTTGTCATTTGCAAAGCAACAATTGGAATCAGAATTCTTTTGCACAGGCCTAATTACTAAAAATTAATAAAGACTTATTTCTGAATTTTGAGAAAAAAAGACAGTGTTCCAAGAATTTTAAGTTCAAAACTGATATCTTGCATTTCTTAAAATGTCATAAAAAAATACTTCAACACACAGGAAGATAGAAAATATGCCAACACACATATTACTTTGAAAATAATAATATAACCTGAATGTGGATATCAGCTAATCAAGAAAGAAATACAATTAACATTCTCAGAAATTCTAGGGCTTCTTTAAAAAAAAGATAATATTTATATTTCTTTTTTTGAGAGAGAGAGACAAAGAGAGAGAACATGAGAGGGTGAGGGGCAGAGAAAGAGAGGGAGACATAGAATTCAAAGCAGGCTCCAGGCTCCAAGCTGTCAGCACAGAGCCGGACATGGGCTTGAACTCATGACCACAAGATCATGATCTGAGCCAAAATCGGATGCTCAACAGAATGAGCCACCCAGGCACCTCTAGGGCTTCTTCTTAAAGGACAAGTGGAAAACACTAATATAATTAAAACAGGTAGCTGAAATATAAAGTTCTATTTGAAAACCAGATAACACCTTTCTACATGATTTATACAATTAAGAATAAAACATGTAGAAATTATAAAATATTTAAGATTAAGTGACAACAAAAGCAATGTTACTCCAAATATGGAAACCAAATAAAAAAGTATTTATATGGGAATTTGTGTCCTCAATGCATTTAATTAAAAAAGATGAAAATTACTATGGTAGCATCTCTAAAAAGGAATTATAAACATATAATTAAAAAAAACTAATTCAAATACATTGGAAGTAATATTAAAGTAAAACAATAATTAAATAAGGACTAGAAGATGTATATTGAAACTGAGGCACCTGAGTGACTCAGTCAGTTGAGAATCTGACTCTTGGTTTCAACTCAGGTCAGGGTCTCACAGTTCCTGAGATAGAGGCCCTTGTCCGGCTCCCAGTGACAGCAGGAGCCTGTTTGGGATTCTCTCTCTCCCGCTCTCTCTGCCCTGCCCCTCCCCCATTCTCTTTCCCTCGCTCTCAAAATGAATGAAATAAACATTAAAAAAAAAAAAAAAAACTACCTTACCCATAAACCTCTAAAAGTGACCAGCTGATTTTTTCAGGAGAATTTTGCAAAATTTTCAAGATATAAACAATCCTGAATACAGACTATTTGAGGATACAGACTTAAAAAAAAAAAAATCTACATGCCTCATCTTATGAGATCAGTGGAATTTCTAGAGGTGATTTCAAGTCAGAAAATGTACCCTAATAGAAATGATACAAGGAAAGCTAAAATACTTCAACTTGCCACCACAGTAAAGGTGAAAAAGACAACAGACCACCGATAACAGTTGCAATAGATACAGAATATAAATAACCCATAACATGCAATACTTACTCACAAAACAGTTTCCCGCTAAAGTGATAAGAAGAGAGACTTTTCATAATCTGAATAACATTTATTTACTAAATACCAAAAGGTACCATTGTACTTAGTGGCAGAGTTTGCGAGAAATATCTATATCAAAGGTAAGCACAATATACACATTTCCTGTCACTTATTATTCTACTGAAGATCCAGCTGCTGAAACTAAATAAGGACAAAAGAAGTCAAAGTATAATGATTAGAAAGGAAAATGAAGAATTATTGTTTTTCAATAGATATTTCTATATAAAGAATTAAAAAAGTATCAGTGATAAATATAGAATCGGTATGAGTTCATCACCATTACTAGATACAAGCACCACCTCCAACAATCAATAGCATTAAGAAAATGTAACAGATGGAAGGGTTTTGTCATCCACTGGTTTTTGGATGCTAATGGACTGGGCCAAACAGTGCGAACATAGACATTTCCTGATTATTTGTGTTACTGTTTGGAATTTGAAAAAGGGTAAAAACTTCCCCCTTCAAGAGTACCACTGGGGCACCTGGGTGGCTCAGTCAGTTAAACTTCCAGCTTTGGCTCAGGTCATGATCTCACAGTCTGTGAGGTAATGCCCTGTGTTGGGGTCTGTGCTGACAGCTCAGAACCTGAAGCCTGCTTCAGATTCTGTGTCTTCCTCTCTCTCTGCCCCACCACCCTTGCACTCTATCTCCCTCTCAAAAAATAAAATACATAAATAAATAAAATATTAAAAAATTTTTAAAAAGATTACAACTAAAGAAATTTAAATGAATTCATTGTAAAAATGATTGTTCTTTTAAAATTCTGCTTCACTCTTAAGAATTATTTTTGAAAAGAAAGCAATAAGTACCAGATAAATTCCATTGCCTATTTCCTTCCTTTCTAGAACTCAGTAATTGTAGCTCTAATGTTCATTTCACACAGCTGGAGACAAGTTTACATTGTGGTCAGCTGAATACCACGACTGCCTTCAGAGCAGTAAATACCAGTTCATTTTTAGATGCCTCTTTGATCTATTTTAGAGGCTGAACTAATGACTCATGCATATCTGGCCTTTCTTCTTTAGCAATGGTCCTTCAAATATTTCTGATTTTCTGTGATTATATCATCAAAGACTATTGTTTGCAATATTTGAAAGTGCAGGAATTCCAACTCATGGAAAATCAAGTGTATTTAATGTGGTGTGTTCCTAAGATGCCCCAGTAATGACTTTCGAAGATACTTCCTGATGTATAAGTTTGCTATCAGTGAACAGTGACTAAACAGTGAGAGTACAGAGATGATTGTAGGCTGCCCCAAAACGCAAGTTTCATTCTACATTACTGTGTGCTCTTTTCATGGTCACATTCATTTTTAAGACAGAATTTAAGATGGGCTTTAGCAGCTTTCGCTTACAAGTACACAGTCTTTACAAAGTTCTTGCAGCTATGTAAAGTTTTAAAACATGAGTTTTATGCACGATAGGCAAAATCTCTAAATGAAGCTGACTAAACACATTGTTTGTAGTTTTTTTATTATAAACTCTTCACTGGGTGTTATGTGGAAACCAACTTGGCAATAAACTATATAAAAGGAAATAAAAAAATAAAATTATAAACTCTTTTCTACCAACAAAATTAAATAATAAAACAAATGTTGTTGTTAGTAATTCTATCAGAAAAACTAATATATTAGGGATGTCTGGGTGGTGTAGTTGGGTAAGCATCGGACACTTGATTACAGCTCAGATCATGATCTTACATGATCTTACAGTTCATGGGTTCAAGTCCTGTACTGGGCTTTGTGCTGTTGGTGTGGAGCCTGCTTGGGATTCTGTCTTTACTTCTTTCTGCCCACCCCTGCTTGTCCTTTCTCTCTCTGTCTCGCTCTTTCTCTCTCACTCTCTCAAAACAAATAAGTAATCTTAAGAAAAAAGGTGTATAAGGGCTTCTGGGTGGCTCAGTTGGGTTAGCATCCAACTTTGGCTCAGGTCATAATCTCCTGGTTCATGAGTTTGAGCTCTGTGTCAGGCTCTGTGCTGACAGCTCAGAGCCTGGATCCTGCTTCAAATTCTGTGCGTGTCTCTCTCTGCCCCTTCCTTGCTCCCATTCTCTCTCTCTCTCTCTCTCTCTCTCTCTCTCTCTCTCTCTCTCTCTCTCTCTCTCTCTCAAATTAAATAAACATTTAAAAAAACATATAAAGGAAAGGCAAGAACATTGTCTCCTTGTCACTTGCTGTGACTTACTCCACATTCAATCCCCTAGCCAGGTGGGTCCAATTTCTCTCTATAAAATTCTAGGACCCTAAGAGAAACCACTGATTTTAATGACTAGTGATTATAGGTTTAGTCTCTATTTCTCTTTCCAAATAGATGATAAAGATATAGATAAGCATAAAGATGATAGATGATAGATAATAGAGATAGATTTCACAGTGTTTTGAAAACTCCTGTTTATTGTACTATATCCTGTACTTTAATACACACACACACACCTTCTTATGTATTATTTCAGGTTTGCTCCTTCGCTATATTCTATTTTTAGAAGTACGTCACAGGTTCGGCCCACATGTAAGGGGGAGAAGGAATTATACAAAGGAATGGATACCAGTGGTTGGGAATCATGATGTCCTCCTTAGAGTCTGTCCACCCAATTGTTTGAAAAAAGAAGTAAAATACTTGCCTTCATTTGAAAACCTGGCTGTCTAAATATTAATCATTGAGTAAAAAATGTTATATAGGCACATGTATTTGTTTCTTACAGAATGAACTGGTAAGTCAAGTATCAATGAGTGAGAGTGTATAATCCAATTACATTAAAAAGCCTACATCATCAAGGACAATAATCCAGTATACTACAGTTCATGTAAATGTCTATTCGCAAATATATATAGTTAATATACTTCAGGACTTATACCCAAGGAAGTTTGACAGTACTTTCTTTGTAAGTAAATGTTTGATATGGAAATATATTCTAAAAATAAATTATAATCACATCTTTATTTTTTAATATTGTTTTTAGGTTTTTAAATACTTTTCTGAATAACTATCTCAGAGTTTACTAAAATATTTTAGGCTGGATCCTGAACAGAATTTTTCTTTCAGCCTAGGATACAAATGCTTAAATGTTACCTATAGCTTCCTTTTTTAAACATTTATTTTTTTCAGATATAATTGACACATAACATTGCATAGGTTTAAGGTGGACAATGTGTCCATTTGATACACTTATATATTGTGATGAGATTGTCAACATAGAGTTAGCTAACACCTCTGTCTCATCACATAATTATCATTTCTTTTTTGTAGCGGCAATAAATCAGATCTAGTCTCTTAGTAACTTTGAAGTTTATAATATAGTAGTGTTGTCTATAATCACTATGCTGTAAATTAGATCTCCAGGAATTTATTTACCTACTAGTTGCAAATCTGTATGCCTAAAAAACATCTCTGCATTTCTCCATCCCGCCAGCCCCGGGAGCCAGCATTCTCTTCTCTGTTTTTACAAGTTAGGCTTTTGTAGATTCCACATATAAGTGATATCACAGAGTATCTGTCTTTCTTTGATTTATCTCACTAAGCATGATGCCCTCAGGGTCAATCCATGTTGTCAAAAACGGCAGAATTCCCTTCTTTCTCATGGCTGAATAATATTCTATTGTCTGTCTATACCACATTATCCATTCATCTGTTGATGGGCACTTATGTCATTTCCACATCTATTGCTGTTATAAATAATGGTGCAATAAACATGAGTGTGCAGATATTTCTTTCATATTCAGTTCTCATTTCCTTTAGGTATAAATTTTTTAATGTGTTTTATTACTGAGAGACAGAGAGAGAGAGATCATGAACATGGGAGGGACAGAGAGAGTGGGGGACACAGAATTTGAAGCAGATTCCAGGCTTTGAGCTGTCAGCACAGAGCCCAGCGCGGGGCTCAAGCTCACAAACCATGCGATTATGACCCCAGCAGAAGTCAGACACTTAATCAACTGAGCCACCCAGGCGCCCCTCATTTCCTTTAGGTATATACCCAGCCCTGAAACTGCTGGATAATGATCTTTGAGAATAGTCTTCTTTATTTTGTGTTCTTTGATGCACATTTCTTAATATAGATACAAGTATATAATCCCAAAAGTATTATGTTTGTACTTGTTCTAAACTTTGTCTATACTATCTTAGGGTGTTTCAAAATGACACACATATAAGAATGATTGACTGTTATCAAATGTGTATAAGTGAATTCTTTATATAATAAAATATTCCAGACAACAGAATGACTACTACCTACAATAATACATTGGGTTTTTTGTTCCATGTGTATGTTTTCAACCGCTTTCTTGAAAGGACCCTTCCTCCTTTGATAGTATCTTTGGAACTATTTAGTGAATGTAGCCATATAACCTGATTGGTGAGAATTGGTCCATAGGCCTAAAAAAATGCTTGTTTTTTAACGAAATAACCAAAAATAGAAACAAATATATTTAAACTTTAAGAATAACCATAATTTTAATTCTTTTCAAATAAATTCAAATGCAAAATAGATTAAAAATATAGTTAGGCTTTATATTAAAGATGGGACATAAACTTTTTAATAAAAAATATTCAATGTCTCAAAATTTGCTTAGAATGGTCTTTCAAAATCATCCTTTAACCTCACCTTAGAACAAGACATCTTTTGGAATTGATACTGGCTCTACCATTTCAAGTCAAATAAGTTTATACATTCTCTGTAAGAGAGAACATATTTAACAAGCTTTGGCTCTGAGAGCTAAGGAAAGAGACCCTACCAGACGACTGTCTAGAGTTATCGGTATATCAATGGGCTGTTCCTTTGACCCCTCCCCTTCTCATGCTACATTCCTAACTGGCTCAGAAAGAAAGAAAACAAGCAAACAAGCACATAGAATGTCTCTGGGGGTCAGAGAAATGAGAGGAGTATTGAGTATTAATCTCTCTGTTCCCCTTCACCATTTTACAAACTAACATTCTTCTCCAGAGCTGGATGATGTCTCAAGTGTTTTGTTGTCTATTAAACAAACAAACAAACAAACAAAAAACACTTGTTTTTGTTCTTGACAATAAAAGAAATACATAATTGTTGAATACGTTTTTTAAACAGACACATTATCCCAAAATTTACTTTCAGTGAAAACTACTCTGTTTTGTTATATAGATATAATAAAGAGACTTTATAATTTTCTCCCTGACATTACTTATGCTTTCTCTGGTAAGGGTGCCATTATTTTTTTTGGAGAAATTAACCCAATACATGGCTGTACTGATTTTCTGATCTGCTTGTAAACATAAGGTATTTTACCTATCAGAATATTTCAAAAATTATTTATTATTGCTTTTATTTACACTTCTATATTTGCTGGTGAGGATAAACATATCCTCATGTGCATATTTCCTTTTGTAACAATTCAGTTAATGTAATTTGACTAATTTACGTTTGACATTAGATATTGAAAATTAATTTATTAACACTTTTAAAAAACATATTAATATTCAGTATGTGCCCTTTTAGTTATTTTTAAACACAGACTGTATTAATTTTTAAATAGTCAAAGCTATTACTTTTTAGTCAGTGGCATCTTATGCTGAAAATATTTTGAACTTCCTACATTCTTTCTCATTAGTTATTTAAAAATTTTTTGTCCTTTAATATTGGTTCTTTTTGGGTTTCTTATATGAATTTGTGTTTTTAAACAAATTTTTCACATTTTCTAAAAAATGATCCATACTTTCTGCAAAAAAAATTGAAGCAATGTAAAAAAAAAAATAAGACAACATAAATGTTCACTGCAGCACAAATTACACCACCAAGAAAAATACAATGTTAGGATTCTACGAACATTATCATGTAAACATCTCAGGTGGAAGTTTTGATGGATTCATAGATGGATACATGGATGAGAGAAACATATTGGCTTTATAGGAATGAGATTAGGGAATGGTTTATCTTTTTCCATTCTTTTACCTTTAATGTGTATCTTTAAATTGAGAGTGCATCTTCTATAGAGAATATGTGATTATGCCTTCTTTATTTTCATCTTTTCTTAACTATCTGTGCCTTTTAATAGAAGTGTTAAAGTCTTTAATTTTTAAACATTATCTGTTTATTTTGAGAGAGACCGAGTGAGTGAGCAGGGGGAGAGGCAAAGAGAGGCAGAGAGAGAGAACCCCAAGCAGGCTTCCCACAATCAGCACAGAGCTCCTTGTGGGGCTGGAACTCAGGAACCAAGAGATCATGACCTGGGCTGAAACCATGAGTCTGAGTCAGGCACTTAACTGATTGAGTCACCCAGGTGCCCCAGAAATGGTAAAATCTTTAAAGGTTTGTTAAGCTCTTTCAATAGGAGACCATGGGAATGGGAAAGGGGGGAAAAGAGTTGGGGAGAGGGAGTGAGGCAAATCATGAAAGACCTTTGAATGCTGAGCATAAACTGAGGGCTGAAGAGAGAGGGGGAAGGGGAAGGGGGGGTGATGGTCATGGAGAGGGGCACCTGTGGGGAAGAGCACTGGGTGTTATATGGAAACCAACTTGGTAATAAACTATATTTTTTTTTAAAAAAGATTTCTTTCTTGCTTTTCTGGCCTGTGTGTTTTCTTATTAGAAGTAAGCTTTTAATGAGATCACTATTTCCTTATGGGCAGTTTGTTGTCTTTTGCTTGTTGATTTCAGTATTTGGTGTTTGACTTTTAACAGTTTTACTTAATGTGTCTCTATGTAGGCTTTGCTGGTGTTTATTTTGCACTTTCATTGTTCAGCATTGCGTCTGCAAATTTCAGAAGCTTTCTAGAATTGTTTCTTCAAGTATTTGTTTGCTCCACTCATTCTCTTTTCTCCTGAATTTTCCATTACACATACATTTCACTATCTGATATCATCTAATAAGTCCCTGAGTTGGTGTCCTTTTTTTTTTTTTTCACTTACATTTTTTCCACTCTTTTTCACTCCGGATAATTTTTACCTTGCTATCTTTAAGTTCACTTACTCTTTTCTATGTTAATACAGTAAAATTTTATTTCAAAAATTATCTGTGTTAGTTTTAGAATTCCCATATGGTTCTGTATCATTATTTCTATTTCTCTGCTGAGAATTCTCATATCACTACTGAGATTTTCATGCATTGAAAAACATGCCATATTTTACCTCATTAAGGATAGTTTATAATAGCTGCTCTTAAATTTTTGTTGCAACATCTAGTTTATCTTGGGATGGACTTGATTAATTTTCTGATTTCTTTAGAATGTGCTCTGTTTTCTTAGTTCTCCACATGTTGGGCAATTTTGGATTGTATCGTAGACATCATTATTAAAATGATACCAGATTCTGTGATAAATATTTTTCAGAGATAAATATTTTTAACAAGTACTTTTCAGTTTTGTTATGTTTTGTCTCATTTAGTTTTTGTTTTTTGTTTTGGTTTTTTTTTTTTAGCAAGTAGTTTTTATATCTGAGATTTAACAGCTCAGGGAGTTTTTCCTCTGACTCTTTCCCTATCAGAATTTCCCACCATCTTCAGCACACATGATTTACTGGCTTTTCTTCTCGTTCAGTAGACAGGAAGACTAACGATTCCCATGTATGCTCTTGCCTCTACTGTGTGTTCTGTGGATTCTAGTTAGCCTCAAGGTGAAATTGCAGATAGAAAAATTAAATTTCTCATCAGTCTACCTCCAAGAAAGTTTCTACTCCCCCAAAACCTGCCTGCTACATTAAATATTCAGAGTAGCAACATTCACAACATCAACATTTATCTCCGCTTATTTTTTTTTCTTTGTTTGAGCGGCTGTGATTCTAGTCCATACATGCAAAGTTTAGATATGACTCAGTGATGTGAGTAACACAGAGTTTGGAAATTCTGGCTCCAGCTCCTTCCTTTCTGGGATTTTCCCTACTTTCTTCAATGTTCATAGTGTCCAGGTTTTATTGTCCTAATTCTGTGGCCAGAAAAATTTTGAGATTTCCCATGTGCATTCCCTGCTGCTTGCCCAAAGGACTAATCACAGCTCCTCAAAGATGGTGATTATTGGGACAGCTCTCTGCCTTCCTCCTCCTAGTAAGCATGGATTTTCTGACAGAATATATCTGCCCTGTTCATCGCTTAGTTTCTGTAGGGAGCTCTTTTTGTCCTGGTTTTGTAGTTAGCTATCTGCAAGATGGTTTATCTAGTTGGGTCTAGGTCCAGCATACCCAGATATGAAAAATTCCAGTGGATTTGAATACAGTATGATCCTTTTCAATGCTATTTCTTCAATAATTTTCTTCTCTAATTTTTCTTCCCCTGTTTCTAGATTTATTAATAAATCTGACCATTCCTGGTTAGATTTTCTATGATTCATCTTTTCTCTCATCTTTATCAGTTTTTTTGCAGTATAGTCTGGGGATTTTCTCAATTTTACTTTGAAACCCTTTAATTTAGTTTTTTTATTCTGATCCTTATTGTTTTAAAATTTTTGTTCTTCTATTGTTTAATTTTTAATACATCCTGTTTTTACTTATGTATGAAGTGTCTTCTTGACTCTCCTTGGTCATACTAATTAGTGTGTATAAGGTTTTATTTTTCTAAATTATCTGGTTTAATTTTTGGTTAGATTGTCTATTTATTTTGGTCATTCTCCTTCTGCCACAGGACATCTTCCTTGATTTTCCACTCATGTTTTAAATTGAGGCAGTAAAAGAGCTGATTGTGATCTTTGTAAACATGGGAAGCATTTGACCAGTGGTTGGCTTTTAGCTTTTACTTAGTGAACAGATGGGGAACCAATGGTAAATATGTCTACCGCTCACACTAACTGTTAGAGTCTCCTTTGGTTTGTTAACGTCAGAGAGCAGTCTTTTTTTTTTTTTTTTTCCTTTGTAGAGAGTAGTAACTTTTCATCTTCTTGTATTCTGTATGAAGGGGTAGTTGAGTGGGTGAGGGCTATTGTAGGATATAGATGGCCAGATTTGCTTAGACAAACTTTTAATTATTTTCTTATTTCCATCCTTATTTCTCATGCTTGTTCATTTGTTTTTCTGTTGATTTCAAAACTGGGAGTTTCCCAGATTCTTTTCATGTTTTCTCGTCGTTTGATACCGCGCTGATACAGCCCTGTTGTGGCTTTTTATAAAGCATGCATAACTGTATTCATCTCTAGAAATTTGTCACAATTTCTCTTATGTTCACAATCACCACCCTTATTAACTTTTCTACTTATACACTTTTTATTCCTTCAGCTATTATTTTCAAAGCTTTTTCATTCTTCCTCCTTCCTCATTTTCTTTTTCTTTCCTTCTTTCTTTCTTTATCTCTTCCTTCCCCTTCTTTCTTTCTTTCTCTCTTTTTACTTTCTTTCTTTTCATCTTTCCATCCTCTCTTCTTCCTTCCTTCCTTTCCTTAATTGTGACAACAAGGGGAGACAAACATCATTAACCGTTGGCCACTTTGAACTTTACAATTTTTTAATGTCGAGCAATAGATTCATTTCCTCAATGTTTACTTCTCTATAAACTGATGAATATAATTTCAATTAAATAAAATAATACTCATTAAAACATTTTAAAATGTGTTCTGACAAAAAAGCTTATATTTTTATTTTAACAAATACTCAAGTATTCAAATTTTAATAGTATTTATTATATTTACTTTTATGATTACTATTCGAAATACCAAAAATCAACAATGACAGTGTAATCACTCACAATTTTTAAAATAAATTTTATTTATTCATTTTGAGAAAGAGTGAGTGCACAAGTAGAGGAAGGTCAGAGGGCGAGGGAAAGAGAGAATCCAAGCAGACTCTGCACTGTCAGTGCACAGCCTAACGCAGGGCTGGATCTCAGGAACTGTGAGATCATGACTGAGCTGACATCCAGAGCCAGATGCTTACCCAACAAAGCCACCCAGACTCTGTAATCACTCAAAATCTTATCTTTCAAAGGCTAACAATGTGCTCACATGTGAAATGGTATCACAGTGTGCATGTGCTGTTGGCACGTTGACATAGAAATAAATACATGGACTTTCGAAAATATTGCATTACAGGGGAAGAAGAGTACCTAACATGATGGGTTTATTTACAGATTCAGCAGAATATATATCATTGTCCTGCAAAGAAGTATATTAGAGAGCCAATTGACAGAGAGAGAGAGAGAGAGAGAGAGAGAGAGAGAGAGAGAGAGAGAGAGAGAACACTGGCATTTGTGGGACAATTTCTTTAAAAGTTATTTCTGTGGGGTGTGTTTCCTCATTCTTTTTCCTTCCTAGGAAATATCTTTATTTATGAGTCCATAATAGGAACATACTTGAAAATAGATCAGACTAGAGCCTTTAAGAAAATTTGAGAAAGTTGTTAACATTCTTCTCCTATAGAGGAGAAAATGTAATTTTGAAAGTATACACAGAGAAAACTTGGATTTATAAGTTATTACAAATACCTGTAATTTTTGCTTAAGGAAAATCTTTAATCACAGATCTTTGATCATATGCATGTCTAAACAACAGGCAAAGTAATGAAAAGTACCGGATCTCAATTTGGTTAAGTTCATGATATTACTATTCTTGGTGTTGCTACTAGAATTGGATAATGCCTAAAATTACTACTCTTTTGAAAGCAAACACTATACTGTTATTTTAATAAAAATTGCTGAGGTCAGAGCTGTGTTTAAAGCTAGATGTTACAACTCCAAATGATTATATGAGGTGTAATTTAAAAACTCATTTCTTGGGGTGCTTGGGTGGCTCCGTCAGTTAAGTGTCCAACCTTGGCTCAGGTCATGATCTCACCAGAGTGGGTTCGAGCACCACATCAGGGTCTGTGCTGACAGCTCATAGCCTGGAGCCTGCTTGGGATTCTGTGTCTGCCCCTCCCCTAGGGGCTCACACTCTACCTCTGTCTTTCTCAAAAATGAATAAAAATTGAAAAAAATTCATTTCTTATCTTGCTATCTAATTTTTTATGTATATACTTTATGTCTCATCAGAACAAATAAGTACTAACTGATAAATTAATTGTTTTTTCCCCCCAGTAATTGTTCGCTTTACTTCCTGTAACATACAGGCTATTTAGCAAGACTTTTTTCAAAAACATTCCTCTTGATTCCATAGCATATGAACAATTGGGACTCCCCTGAGCCTCTGACCTCCCAAGTCTCTTTCTTTGGTCCTTCCTTTGAGCAAATGTGCTTCGAAGCTCCAGCATTTCTCTCTTTCTCTCCCCCTCCTTATTGGACAAAAAACAATCATGAGATACACTGACATGAATTTGACTACCACTGACACATACACGGTTTATGAACACGTATTTCCAGACCTGACTCTATGTTGAGATCTAGGAACATATTTTAAAATATTACTGTGCTTCCACAATTCAGCATAGCTGTAATTGAACTCAATACTGACTCTTCTCTTTTTGTCTGCTATTTTGAACAATAGTATCACTATTCATTCCCACCTAGATTAGAAGTGTTCTTCATTACGTTTCTCCCAGTCTGCACATGATAATCTAATCAAAATTCAAGACCAGTTGGTTTTACTGCTGAAATGCATCTCTAATTAGTTGCCAAACTGTCTATTTTCATAGCAGCTCCCCTTATACAAGTTTCCTAATTGTTGTCTCTAACTTCCTTTGTGGTTTTTTTTTGTCTTGTTTTGTTGGTTTTTTTTTGTTTGTTTGTTTGCTTGTTTTTGCTACAGTTTATCCCTTTTCTTTTCTGAGAGTACAGATTTGATCACATTCAGCATGCCTATGCTTCTCCAAAAATATTCATGGCTTTGTTGCTTACACAACAATTCTAAAGTGCTAATAATAGGTTCTATTTATTTTTGTGTTTTAGGTTATCTTCCCATATTTACTTTTTCTCTCCTTCTCTGCTTACTCACACCAAGCAAAAACATCATCACCTAGACCAACACTGTGAAATAAACATTTGGAATTTTCTCGCAGAGCTTTCTCTATCTGAATTGACCTTCCTTGTCTAGGTAAAACTCTACCAATACTTCTAGATCTAATTCAAATTCAATTTTTTCAATTCTTCCATTCAGTTTTAAATTAGCTCCTATCTTGATTATATTAGCATATACTATTATATACTATAATGCATCAGTGGCTGCACACGATTTCTTTAAATGTTTATTTTTGAGAGAGAGCAAGTGAAGGAAAGGCAGAGAGAGGGGGAAACAGAATCCTAAGCAAGATCCATGTGATCAGTTCAGAGCCCAACACCAGGGCTCCAACTCACAAACTCAGATCATGACCTGAGCTAAATTCAGGAGTCAGACTCTTAACCAACTGAGCTACCCAGGTGCCCCTGCACATAATTATTTTGCCAACATTAAACTGTTAGATCATTTGGACAAGATCTCTATTGTTTAATATTTGTATTCGTTATAATGCCTGTCACGTTACCTTCCCAATGCATCAATTGTTATAGCTACTGCTATTTAAATTTGTAACTGTCTTTTCCTTTGAGGATATGAGTCAAATAAGTATGAAAAAGAAAATAAATTGATATGGTTTGCTTTCTTTATTTGACACTAGATCTCTAAACATAGAGTATGTGGTTCTCTAAGCATTACAGCACAGTGACAGAGATGTGACTCATCAACCAGACTATGTGCCGCTATTTCTCATAGAAGGCAAATGCAATGAACTGGAGAGATTTGTGTGTATGTGTTAAAATCTATATAGTTTACATCTTTTATTCATTTTTCAAATTAATATATTATTTGCATATGTATTAAAATTCAACAGTAGTAAGTATACAGTTTGATGAATGTTGGTGATTTGTACAACTTAACTATCTCCACAGTCAAGATCTAGGACAGTTTTCTCACCCTACAAAGTTTGCCCTGCCCCTTGGCACTTGATACCTTTTCTCCACTCTTGACCCCAAGTGAGAACTTATCTTTTCTTTTTTTAAATTTTATTTATTTATTTATTTTGAGAGAGGGAGAGAGAGAGAGAGAAAGAGAGAGAGGGAGAACAAGCCAGGTGGTGAAGGGCAGAGGGAGAGAGAGAGAATCCTCAGCAGGTGCCACACTGTCAGTGTAGATACCAATACAGTGCTCAAACTTTCGAACCATGAGATCGTGACGGGAGCCACAGCCAAGAGTGGGATGCTTAACTGACTAAGCCACACAGGTGCCTCTACTTTCTGTTGAAATATCTTTGCCTTTCCCTGAATTTCATATCAGTGTAGTTACTTAATATTTAATCATTTATGTTTGGCTTATTTCACATAGCATCAAGTTTGTGAAATTCAACCATGTTTTTACCTATATTAATATTATAGCCCTTTTTATTTCTGAATAGCATTCCATGTTATGGATATACCACATTTTGCTCATTCACAAGTCAATAATCATTTGGTTGTTTCCAATTTCTAGTTATTATGAATAATGATGCTTGGACTATTCATGTACATGGTTTTAGTGTGGACATATGCTTTCTTTTCTGTTGAATAAATACACAGAAGATGAATTTCTGAGTTATAAGGGAAATTCATACTTAACTTCACAAGATACTGCCACACTGTTTTTCAAGGTGGCTCTCTAATTTTATATTCCAATAAAAACATGCATGAGAACCAATTATTTCACATTCTCTTCAACAACCGCTTCATCTTTAGCCAATCTAGGTAGGTGTGTATTGTTATTTCATTGTGGTTTTAATTTGTATAGTCAGCTCTTTGATGATTGATGATGTTAATAATCTTTTCCTGTGCCCATTGGTCATTTTAAAAACAGATTCATTGAAGTATAACTCATATACCACATAATTCACTTATTTAACGAAGAATCCCCTGTGAATTTTAGTAAGTTCACAGGACTATGCCTAATTTTAGAATCCTATCATCCCCTCCAAAAGAACCCCGTGCCAATTAGTAGTCACACCTTAGTCTCCCTAAACATACACACACCCCTGACCGTGAGCAAGTAGTACTCTCTTTCATCATAGACTTGCCAAATCTTGACATTGTCTATAAGTAAAAGCATTTGGTATGTGATCCTTTGTGGCTGGCTTCTTTCATTTAGCATAGTGTTTTTAGAGGTACATCTGTGTTACATCATATATCAATAATTTAGTTTCTTTTTGTTGTAAAATAATATTCAAAGATTAGAATATACCACCCTATATTTACCAATTCCTCAGTTGATAGAAATTTTAATTTTATCCTTTGTCTAATAAGTCTGTTATAAACATACTTAGGAGTGAAATGGCTATATCATATAACAATTCTATGTTTAACATTTTGAGCAACTATCAAATCATTTTCTGCAGAAGCAGCCTCATTGTACATTTCCAACAGATTTTTCTGTATGCTTACCAACAGCTATTATTTTATTTCTGCTTCTGCTTACAGTCAACATAATGAGTGCAAAGTATCTCATCATTTATATTTGCATTTCCCTGATAATTACTGAAATTTAACATCTATTCATGATCATATAGCTTTTTTATATGCCTTCTTCAGAGAAATTTTTATTCTAATTTTTGCCCATTTTTAATTCAGGTGTTTGCTTTTTGTTAGTGAATTGTAACAGTTCTTCTTAAATTCCAGACACAAATCCCTTAGCAGATCTCCAAAATTGCAAGAATTTTCTCCCAATCTATGGGTTGTCTTCTCATATTCTTTTTGAATTGTTTTTCAAACTTCAAAAAGATAAAAAGAATGAAAAAGAGTTAAGAAAGCCAACAGGAATAATGGGATACCATCAACAGAAACAATATAGATATTATGATAATTTCAAAAGGAGAAGAGAAAGAGAAAGGGACATAAAGTCTATTTAAAGAAGTTAAGCTGAAAGTATATAAAACATGATAAAATAAATGGATATCCAGATTCATGAGGCCCCAAAACCCCAAGTAGGTGGAAACTGGAAAGGGATACATCAAGGCACATAATAGTTAATCGTAAAAAGGCAAAGATATAGAATTTGAAAGTGACGGGGGAAAAGTGACTCATCACATACAAAAGAAACACCCATGAGACTGTAGGCTAATTTCTTTTGCAGGCCAAGAGAGGTTGAGATGGTACAGTAGACTTTTCTATGCATGCTTGAAATAGTTGCTAGCACCAAACCTTATGTTAGCGTCTTAATGACGACACTTCCTCCTTTAACTTTCTTGGCAGTATCATTTGAAGAAGAAAAAAAAGGGTTTATTTTTTATGTCATCCAAATCATCTCTTTTTATTTTGTCACTAATGTTTTTGGTGCAGTCTTTAAAAAGCAATTTCTCTCCAGAAGTCACAAAATTGTATGAGTTCTATAGAATTAGATCGTATATTTAGGCCTCTGATTCATTCTAAATTAATATAATGCATAATGTGAAGTACTTCATCCAACATGATTTTGAATGTGAATCTTCAAGCACCATTTATTTAAGAGAATATTTTCAGGGCGCCTGGGTGGCTCAGTCGGTTAAGTGTCCGGCTTTGGCTCAGGTCATGATCTCACGGTTTGTGGGTTCGAGCCCCGCTTCGGGCTCTGTGCTGACAGCGAGCTCAGAGCCTGGAGGCTGCTTCAGATTCTGTATCTCCCTCTCTTTCTGACCCTCCCCTACTCGCGCTCTCTCTGTCTCTCAAAAATAAATAAAAAACATAAAAAATAAAATAAAAGAATATTTTCTCTTCTTTGTATTTTCTTGGCACCCTTATAAAATTAACGTTAAGGTTCATTTCTGTACTTTCAGCACCATTCTTTTATACCTGCAGCACAATATTGATTACTATAAGTTTTGATTTATGCTGGCCTTGAAATCATTAAGTATTAGTCCATCAAATATCGCTTTATTAAAATAATTTTGACCTTTCAAGGCCATGCATGAGGTTTGAGATCTCCTTGTCAATTATTACAAAAAATAAAGCAGCTGGGATTTTGATGAGAATTCCATTAAATATCTACATAAATTTGGCTTTTTAATGCTATCACATCTTCTGATTCATGAACATGGGATGTCTTTCCATTAATTAGGAAAGACATCTTTTTAAATTAGGTCTTTTAAAATTTATTTCAACAATATTTTGTAGTTTTTAGTGTTCAAGTCTTTCCTCATGCTAATGTGTTCATTTTTTATGCTATTACAAATAAAATTATTTTTGTAATTTTACTTTTGCATTATTTTATTTTTGTTTTTCGCTGTTAGTGCATAAAGATGCAATTGATTTTGTATATTGATTGTGTGTCCAAAAATTTTGATAGACTCATTTATTGGTTCTAAAATGTTTTTAGTGGGCTTCTTCGGATTAAAAATGATTTTATTTTCTTTTGAAATCTGGATGCCTTTTATCTCTTTTTCTGGTGTAATTGACCTGTTTAGAGCCTGTAGCCAATGTTGAATAGAAATTATTAGAGTGGACATGCATCCTTATGGTTTTTTTTGATCTAAATAGAAAATTATTCAGTCTTTTGATACTCAATATGATTTTAGTTATAAGTTTGTATGCATGTCTTTTATCAGACAGAAGATATTTCTATTTCTAGTTTTTTGAATGTTTTTGTCATGAAAGGCTTTTAGGTTTTGTCGAGTTTTTTTTTAGTGAATTTTGATCACCATGCAGATTTTCCTTTGATTCTATTATGTGATGTATTACATTAATCAATTATTGGTGTTAAAGCAACTTTGCATTACTGGGATAAAACCTATTTGATCAAAGTGCATCATCATATTTAATATGTTGCTGAGATTATTTGCTAATATTTTGTTGAAGGTTTTTTTTTCCATCTATGCTCATGGGAAATACTGATTTGTAGTTTTCCTTTCTCATGACACTTTATGTTTTTGTTGTAAGGATATTATCAGCTCCATAAAATGAGTCAAGAAATGTTCTTTCTGCTTGTAGTTTCTCAAAAAGATTGTAGAGAATCAGTACCTTTTCTTTCTGAAATATTTGGTAGAATTCACCACTGAAACCAGTAAGGCCCAGAGATTTCTTTCTGGAAAGTAATTGATTACTTACTAGATTTCTTTAATATGTATGATCTTATTTAGATGATCTGTGTTACTTTATGTCTTGGTAGCTTGAGTATATCCAGGTATCGGTCCATTTCATCTAAATTATCAAATATTGAGGTACAGAGTTTTGTATAGTATTCCTTTGTTATACTTTTTTATATTTCTGGGATCAACAGTGCTGGCCTTTATTTTTTATATTTGTAATTGGTGTCTTCTCTCTTTTTCTTGATTAATTTAGTTGTAGGTTTATCTAGTTTGTTGATCTTCACAAAATAACTTCCATTTTTATTGATTTTCTTTATTTTTTTCTTGACTTCAATTTCACTGATTCTCCTCTATTTTTTACTATTTACTTTCTTGTGCATGCTTTGGATTAAATTGTTCTTTCTCCTATTCTCAAAATAAGACCCTTAAGTTATTGATTTTAGATCTTTACTTTTTCTAACAAATGCATTCAATGTTATACATTTCCCTCGAAGAACTGCTTTTGTTGCTTCTTATATATTTTGATAAGCTGTATTATTATTTTCATTTACTTCAAAATATTTTTAATTTTCTCTTGAGGCTTCTTCTTTGCCCCCATGCATTATTTACAAGAGTGTTGTTAAATATCCAAATACTGGGAGATTTTCCAACTATCTTTCTGTTGCTGGTTTCTACTTTAATTTTTTGTTGTTTGAAAAATAATACTTTGTATGGTTTCTATGCTTTTAACTTTGTGAAGATGTGTCTTATAGCTTGGGATATTGTCTCTCTTCATGAATGTTCCAGCAAACTTGAGACGAATGGGTATTCTGTTGTTTTATGGATTATTCTATAAATATCATTTAGATTACATTGCTTGACAGTGCTCTTCAGGTCAATTATCCTTAATGATTCTCTGCCTGCTTAATTTCTCAGTTGCTAAAAGAGGGGTCTCCAACTCTAACAGTGGATTTATCTATTTTTTTTTATTTATATTAGCCTTTGCCTTACGTATTTGGATGATCCACTGTTAGCCACATACATGTTAGAGATAGTTGTGGGTCTTTTATTGATTTATTTATTTTGGATAATTGACTTTTTTATCATTATGTAAGGCACCTATGAATCTCTCCTGATTTTCCTGGTTCTGAAATCTGTTCTGTATGAAATTTAAATCCTTTTTTTAGTTTTCTTTTAATTACTGTTAGCATGCAATATTTTCCATTCCCTTTCCTTTTAGTCTGTGTTACTGCATTTAAAATGTTATACTCTGGCACGACATACAGTTGAGTCTTGGTTTTTTCCATTCATTCTGACAATCTCCATCTTTTCATTGATGTATTTAGATCATTCACATGCAAAATTTGATATATTTAAATTAGTATCTACCATATTTATAACTCCTTTTTATTCATTGCATCTCTGTTTCTTCCTCCCTTGTTTTACTGCTTTCTGAGATTTTATTTTATTTTATTTTTTCTGAGGCTTTCATTGAACATTTCAGCCAATTCCATTTTATCTTCTGTCTTAACACATCATTACATTCCTTTAAAAAACCTTTAGTGGCTGCCTTACAGTTTATAATATATATTTCAAAATAAACTAATTATAACTTAAAATCACACTGTATTTTTTCATATGTAGTAAAGGTACATTGTAAAAGTGTTCCCACTTCATCCCTCTTATCCCTCATGATATTTGTGTCATTCATTTTCCATTCATCAAGAGCTCAGCTGAGCTGGGAGAGAACTGAGATGCCAGATGTTGGAGTAGCCAATTAAAGCAACAAGCTAAAGATAAATGAGTTAAGCCTTTAATAACTTACTAAGATGGTATAAGCAAGAGTCTAAAAGTGGAGAAATCTCCAGCACCCTCTGTTCCATTTCCTCCCATGGAACTGACAACAGTTAAAGGTCAAGTGGAGCAGCACAGTCTGTTCTTGAGGGAGTGTGATGAGGAAACAGTCATTTTGAGTAGCTGGCAACTCTGCTTACACCCAGAGTCTGGACATTTAGATGAAGACTTGCTACAAATTCTTGATTGCTTTTTCCAGATATTTGTTATTAATAGTTTATTGCCAAGTTGGTTTCCATATAACACCCAGAGCTCCTTTCCAAGTGCCCTCCTCCATCACCATCATCCCTCATCCCCTTTCCTCCTCCCTCTTCAGCCCTCAGTTTGTTTTCAGTATTCAAGTCTCTCATGATTTGTCTCCCTCCCCCTCCCTCCCTTACTTTCCCCCCCTTCCCCTTCCCATGGTCCTCTGTTAGGTTTCTCCTGTTACACCTATGAGTGAAAACATATGGTATCTGTCCTTCTCTGCCTGACTTATTTCGCTTACCATGACACCCTCAAGGTCCATGCACATTGCTACAAATGGCCAGATTTCATTCTTTCTCATTGCCATGTAGTACTCCATTGTGTATATATACCACATCTTCTTTATCCATTCATTGGTATTGGAGTTGAGCCTGTGAAATGTCAGTGGCTACCAATTTAAGCACCTTATAAGTAGTAAGTGCTTGCGACCCTACTTTTTATTTCCTACTCACTCTTGACCTGGGACAAAGGACTGCCTTTCCCCTGGCACTGTGCAGACTTTCCATCATATTTCTAGGATCCCTAAGTAATAAATCTTGTGATTTTCTTCTTTTGTGTATGTTTATAAAAGCTGTGTCTTCAATCCCAACTGCCTTGGAGTTTTCACCTCCTCCCAATGGGAGCTCATGCTGAGGGAGCCATTCGCTAACCCTGTCAAAGCAAGTTATAATCTTCATATTATTAATTTACCACACCAGCTATGGGGTGGAAGGAGGGTGGGGGAGAGGGCATCACAAAGCCCTTGGAACAAAAGTCTGTGTAATTTTATGGATCCTGGGGTGGAGGAAGGGTGAGGGGAATATCTAGAGTATTTACCCCAAGTAGGAAAAATTGTCTTCAAGGTTTTCTCTACCTTCCCCTGCTCATAAAGACACCTCAGTAGGGATGCTTGAAGAAAATCTCTGTCCAAGGACTCAGATAAAAATATCTATGAATGAAAGCTTCAGGATTAGGACAGCAAAAATGCTCAAAGCATGAACAGCCAGAGGGGCCTGAGCTCCTGACTCTAACTGCCTTCAGAGATGGTGAAACATTGGCCCTGCACAAAGGCTGCTACAGGGAGGGCCATCTTCCTTGTGAAGCCTGCCTGGTGAAACTCTGTGACTTACTATTGTCAGGCTTGAAGAATTACACATAAGTTTTAACCATACCCAGATTCCTCAATATCCATTTTGCTATAATCACCCACTACATTGTAGTGTTACTACTTCAAACGGTTATCTTGCATGTCAAGTCAGACATTTAAAAAATACTTAATTTTAGCTTCACTTAATCATTTTCCACCACTTCTTTTCTTTATGTAGATCTGAGTTTTTGACTTCTATCATTTTCCTTCTCCCTGAATAACTTTTTTCAACATTTATTGCAGAGAACTTCTGCTGCAGATAAATTCTTTCAAATTTTGTTTGTCTCTTCATTTTAATGGATAATTTTGCTAGATATAGAAATATAAGTTTATGGGTTTTTTTTCCTTTTAGCATCTTAAATATTTCACTTCACTTGTTTCTTCCCTGTATGGCTTCTAATGAGAAGTCTGCTGTGTGTGTGTGTGTGTGTGTGTGTGTGTGTGTGTGTGCTTTTTTTTACTTGTTCCTCTACGGGTAAGGTGAATTTTGCCTGTGGCTTCTTTCAAAAGTTTTTCTTTATCTTTTGTTCTCTATAATTTGAATACGAGGTGTCCAAGTGCAGTTTCTTGAGATTTATTCTGCTGACTGCTCTTTGCTCTTTTTGGATCTTTACCTTGGTGTCTGTCAGTAATTATGGACAATTCTTGGCCATTATTACATGAAATAGTTTTTCTGCTCTCTAATCTTTTTTCTCTTTGTAGCATTTCCGTTTGATTCTCAAAGTATAGATATTTATGACTGTATTACACTTCTGTTTATGCATGTTTTCCAGTTTTTAAATTAATTCTCTTAATATAGTAGTCATAATTATTTTAAATTCCTTGTGTGATAATTTCCAAATACATGTCAGATCTGTGTCTGGTCTTGATGTTAGCTTTGTCTCATCAGTTTGTGTTTTTTCTTTTCCCCTTGCTTTTAATAATAATAACTTATAATTTTTTTTAAAGTCAGAAATGATGCATCAGGTAATACAAATGAAAGTAAATAGAGTTTTAGTGTGAGGTTGTATGTTCTTCTAGCTAGGAGCTGGACTGTGTTTAATGTTTCAAAAACCAATGGTATGTGGTAGAGACTCCAAAACCTTCTGGTATCTTTGTTCTTGTCATTCCTGTTGCCTTTGGCTTTTCTAAGTACTCCTACTCCAGTCAGGTTTGTGCCTTACAGCCCTTCCCTCAGCAATGCACTGTGTACCCTGCAACAGTGCTTATACTTAAGTACTAATGACATGGTGAGAAGATGTTGGGGAGGAAGGCATTCTATAATCTGATCACCAGATCCCAGTCTTTTAGTGGACCTGTGTTCCTGGCTGTACCCTTTGTTCATTCCTCCACTAGCTATTCTTCTCTTAGGGGACACACAAAGAATAGAGGGACTAGAGTCACAGAGAAGCATTTTCTCCAGGTTTGGTGTGGCTCAGGTAAAGATGTTGTTTCTGTTAGGTAGGTCTGCGTTATAGACAATACTCTGAGTATATTTCACAAAATTTATGTTCCTTCCTCCATCCAGAGCCATCAGATTATTTTTCATGGCTCTTCAATGTGAGAATTTGGTGGGGTCCCTTGAGGTCAAAACACAAAAGAGTTTAGGTCCCCCTATGATAGCAGCCCCCCAGAATTTCTCACTCTCTAGGGAATCCAAGTTTGGTCCCCAGCAATCCATAAAAATTACCATATATTTATTTTCACCAGCTTACAGCTCTAGCAATTTCTCTTCCTGATAAGCCTATCTTGGCTGTGGTGCTCTTGCTTCACCTGTCTTTCTTGATTTGAAGGTGGCGGTTTTCCCCTGTGAGTTAGTTCTTAGATGGATCTAAGAAAGGTTGGTGGTTTTTATTGAAAGAAATAGATTTCCATAAAAGCTATAGCTTTCTCTTGTTGTAAGGACAGGAATAATGACTTCCAAGCTTTTTCCATGTTAGAAGTGAAATCAGAAATACAATCCAGGCTTTTTTTCACTCCTCCAATTCTGAAACTCCAATTATTTGCATGTTGGACCCCATTGATGTTGTCCCAAATAACTTGGGGAAGTATGTTTTACTTCACTTTTCTGTTTACATTCCTACTTCACTTTCATCTTTATATGACTATTTCATTTTTTTCCTCTTTTTACATCAATTTGGTTTTCTGTTGACCTAATTTTAAATTCACCGATTCTTGCCAATGGAAGTTGGCAAGTCTGTAAAAAGAATTCTTTATTTTTGTTTTGTTTTCATTTCTTGCATTTCATTTGGTTCTCTTGTCTTATAATTTCAAGTCCCTGTGAAATTTCCTATCTTACCATAAGCCCTCTCATATATTAGGTTTAGGATGACAGTTACCTGAAATTTGTGTGTTGTGAAAATGGATAATTAACAATTGGTAAAAATGCATACTATGTGTAGCTTATTTCTTTAAAAAATAGTATAATTCAGTATTTAGTCTTTTAGTTGTTAATTTACAAGTAAATTTCTTATAACTAAGCAATAATTATAAAGAAAACAACATTAGACTCAACTTGTAGAAATGGGTAGAAGATATTTTATAAAGTGTTTGGATAAACAAAAAATATAAATGTATCTGCTTTAACATTTTTTTAGAGATAACTGCTTATTTCTGTTCAGTAGAGACATATTTTTATAGCCAAAGGAATGGTGAAATTTTCTGCCTTAGAGGCAATTGTAAAAATGCTTTAATGTACCTCAGCTGGAAATTTCTATGTTTTGCCAAATTAAATAATCACTTTTTCCCTGCAAAAATGTCCTTCATCTTGGAAAGAGTTTGAAAATAGTGTATACTTGAAAACTATGCAAAATGTTTAAAATTTTTCAGTGGTTGGCATGAAAATGGCTATTTTTAATCTCTGCCTTAGTTACCAATGTGAGAATTCATGTAAATGAAGAAAAATTTAATAAAAAGAATGCACCATAGGTTGTGAGAGGAACCTTTCAAGAAAATATACTATAACTTATAGTAGAGAATGGTTATTTGATTAAGCCTTGTTCCTGAAAACTTTTAAAACAAGTATTATTTTCCTTCCTCCTCTGGTGAAATAAAAGATTTCTAGAATACTATTTGTTAAAGATTTAATTTATGTAAATTTTAATTATGATTTATTATCAATTTAACCAAATAATAGCAAGCTCACTACTAAGTGTCAAATAGATTTATACATGGTTGCATTCCTTTATAGATATTTACTCTAAAATTAATAATCTCATACTTTACAAGTAATCATCAAACTCATAATTATTTTGAGAAGTACTCTTATAATCTCATAATAGCTACTAGAAAAATTTTTCAAGACACACTTATTAAAACCTACACACACTTATTAGAATGGCCAAAACTTGAAACACCGACACCACCAAATGCTGTCAAGGTAGTGGAGCCACAGGAACTCTCATTCATTGCTGCTGGGAACGCAAAAGGGTGCAGCCACTTTAGCAGTTACTTTGCCACTTCCTTTACCAAAGTAAACATACCCTTACTACACAACCCAGAAATCATGTTCATTGGTATTTACCCAAAGGAATTGGAAACATATGCATACAAAAAGCTGCACATGGATGTTTAAATTGGCCTTAGTCATAATTGCCAAAACTTGGAAACAACCAAGGTATCCTGGGATAAATGATAAACTGTGCTACATCCATGCAATGGGATATTATTCTTTGCTAAAAAGAAGTCAACTATAAAGCTATGAAAAGACAGGGAGGAAACTTAAACATATATTACTAAGAGGAAGATGCTAAACTGCAAAGGCTACCTACTGATGATTCCAACCAAATGGCATTTTAAAAAAGGTAAAGCTATGGAGACAGAAAAAAATCTTGGAGTTGCTAGGGGTTAGGGTTGGGTGGTGTGGAGGAGATGAATAGCCAGAGCACAGGGGATTTTTAGGATAGTGAAAATGCTCTTTATAACACTATAATGTTATAATATATACATCCATATGCATTGGTTCAAACCCATAGAATGTACAACACCAAGTGTGAACCATAATGACTTTGAGGGAGTGTGATGTATCCAATGTGTTAGCTCACTGACTGTAAGAAATGTAGCACTCTGGTGAAAGATGTTGATGAGAAGTCTGAATGGTTAAGGGCAGAGGGCAGGGAGGGCTTAAGAAATCTCTATAACTTCTGCTCAGTATTGTTGGGAACCTGCAACTCTAAAAAATAAAGTCTGAAATAAAATATTTTCATCTCGCCCTTATATAAATAGTTTCCAGTGGCAGATCCAGTGTATTTGAAGGTGATCATTTCCATTCAGACTGTTATGGTTAAAAAAATGAAACAACGCTGGCTTCATTACAGGAAATAACTACATTGTCAGTCTTAACAATGTCTCTGAGGGCAAAGGGCAAAGGCAGAACTTTCATGAGTTTTGGGTGTGGTGAAGGTGGGCTTGTGCACTGTAAGCCTGATTCTGTTTGAATAGGTTTATGGCACAAAAAATTAGGGCGGTGGACACAGACTTGAGGATGTGAAGTGAGAGAATAAAACCAGTCTTGCAAAGTAAACAGTGTTTTGTTTCTCTTTTTGTTTTAAAGAACCTTTTCTCTCATCCTTACCGGAAAAGAAGATGCAAATAAATTAAGAGGTTTATTACAAATTATATCAGGATCTCTCATCAATCATATTTTAAACAAATGGAATCTACTGACTATTTTTAAAAAATAGATATTTTAAAATGCCTATTGGTGGGCTACAACTTTCATTTACATCTTATGCCTTTTAATTCTATTTTTATTTTTAAAGTGTATTTATTTAAATATTCCCTATACCCAAAGAGGAGCTCAAATGCATGACCCCAAGATCAAGTCACATGCTCCCTTGTTTGAGTCAGCCAGGCGCCCCTACATCTTACACTTTTTTTTACATACCACATATATATCCTTATTTATCATGAAGTTAAGGATATCACAATAATAAAAAAAATCAAAATATTTCCAGAAGTAATGAGCTATCTATTCAAGGTTCTTTTATTTTCTTTTATTAATAGTTTATTGTCAAATTGGTTTCCATATAACACGCAGTGCTCTTTCCCACAAGTGCCCCCCTCCATTACCACCACCTCCCTTCCCCCTCCCCCTCCCCCTTCAACCTTTGGTTCCTTTTCAGTATTCAATAGTCTCTCATGTTTTGCGTCCCTCTCTCTTGGTTCTTAAAGAAAGAGACAAAACACCTCTCTGCCCCTGGATGTCTCTCCCTTGTACCTTGATTTAATACTAAAAACCCATTATCTTGATTACCTTACCAGGAAAACTGTCAATATTTTATTACTGGCTTTATTTTCCTGGATAGAAAAAGAAAGCAAAAAACTCTTAATGGCAAAAATAATGCAGCTTCTTATTAGCCCTTATTGGGAAGTTTTTTAGATACCACTTTAAATGTACTTCTGATATCCCTCTTTCACAGACAAGACGTCCGTACATGACACAGACCTACTCACTGACATCTTTAATCACGGCATTCATATTAGAAACATAAAAGAAAACCTTCAGCTCTCACTTTGAAAGAACTCATTTTAGGCTTCTGATATTAATAAGGAATGGGGACACTGATAGCTCAAATTTTTCATATTAAAAGGCTCATTTGCAAAAAACACAAAGTAAATGGAAGAAAAATAATTTATGCAGGGCTACTAATCCAGCTGTTTTGCTTCTGGGCTTAATTGGATTTACCTAGAACTGATATTTGGAGCCAGCATGTGTTATAACACCAACATAAGCAATCTTCACCCCACATAAAAGAGGATATGCAGGGTGGTAAACACCAAGATTAAAAACCTCAAACCAAAGACAAAATAGTAATTTATTTGACTCAGTCTTGGCACAGACACTTTCTTTGAGTCATGTACATCATAGACTTAATATAGCAGCTTGATGCTGTGTTTCTGAATTTCTATCCTTTGTATGTATCTGGTAGATACATTAGTCCTTTTAGTGTAGAAAACTAGAGTCCAATAAAATGATTTTGAAAATGATTGCACCTCTTTTCTTCTGGCAGGCGGCCAGTTGACTACTGTCTCTTAAGGAAGGTTTGTAGCATCTCACTTTCAAAGCCTGATACCCATCATCAACTATGAGGCCTTTCCCATCCCCCAAATAAACGTATTCTTTAACACTAAATAACATAATCCTTGTTAAGGGAAGAATTTGTTTATGTATTTATTTGTGTATATTTTAATCCATTTATCTATGAGAACTTTTCAAGTGAATGTCAGAAATGTTTTTTTTTTTTAATTTAATGTTTATTTATTTTTGAGAGAGAGCAAGCAGGGGAGAGGCAGAGAGAGGGGGAGACACAGAATCTGAAACAGGCTCCAGGCTCTGAGGTATCAGCACACAGCCCATTGCAGGGCTCGAACTCGTGAACTATGAGAACACAAGCTGAGCTGATGTCAGATGCTTAACTGACTGAGTCACCCAGGTGCCCCATAAATATTTTATTTATTAAAAATATTAAAGAGATTACCGGTGCTTAAAGGAGAAGCATTTTTCAATACAAATGTTGATGAATATATGCATGTATGTCAATCTGGAATGTAAATATATTTTCGATGTAAATGCATATCTATATCCCATAAAATTGCAACACATTCAATTGTTTTAAAGGTCATTTATTTTGGGAGAGAGAGAGAGACAGAAAGAGAGCAAGTGCAAGTGGGGCAAGAGCAGAGAGAGAAGGAGAGAGAGAATCCCAAGCAGACGCCACACTGTCAGCTCAGAGAGTGACACAGGGCTTTATTGCACAAACCACGAGGTCATGACTTGAGCAAAGATCAGTAGTCGATGTTTAATGAACTGAACCACCCAGGCACCCCCACATTCAATATTGTTAGCTGCATAACTCATACTTTGACATCCTTTACTAACCTCTCCACCCTGTTTGCCAATGTTTCTCCCCGTCTATTTTCTTTCTTTCTTTCTTTCCCGTCTATTTTCCCCTGCTGTAATGTAAGCTTCGTGAAAGCAAGAATTGTTTTGTTCGCTGATAAATCCCAATAGTCTATGACAGAGGGCACAAGTAAGGTAGCCACTTAGTAAATGAATGAATGAACATGTTACAAATATTATGTATATGTACATATTTATATGTGCTAGTGTATGTAATGATAGATAATTGATAGAAAGATAGATAGATATGCTTTCAGACTTTTAAATTCTACTTTCCACATTTTTTGTCTATGCCATCCTTCTCCCTGTCATTTAAATAGACTATGGAATGCATAATGTCTAAACTTTTAATTCAAAAAGGTCCAGCTTAGTTATCTGATATTCTGACTTCAGAGTTCTGAGATATATACTTACCCAACAAAATGCTGAAACAATAATCTTTTTCAATTTTTTAACTTAATGAATTGCTATCATCGTGCTCTGAGCTTGGCTGACCTAGATTTCTTCCAAATAAAATGAAAGGAAAAGCTACTCCTGAGCTAAATGAAACAGTCTGGGTTACAGCCAAGTCTTCCCATGAAATGGTCACTGGAGCTCAGCAGAAGTATCTGAGCCAACTTAGATCAGATGAGTTCAAGTTAAGTGCAAACATTACCACCCCATAGCAAAATAGAAAAGTATTCTGAAAAATAAAGAAAGTTATTCTGCACAATCATGTTGCAAGCTGGCAAATTTAAGGTCTGGAAACCTCGTACCAGAATATCCTCATCACCAATGGCAAACCAGTTGGTGTGTCACAACTTATTTTGGAAGCCATGCAGGTGGATTCAACAGGACTGTGAGTTGTTAACGAAAACAATATCTTTAATTTCTGCTTAGATATTCTGATCTCTGCTCAAAGTGTACCTACTAGTGATATATCTAAATAGTACCTTCTTCACCACACTTTTGCTGTCTAATTTATATTCGTTTTTCTTCTGTCTGTCTTCCACACAGGATAGCAGTTCTATGAAGGTGAGAACTTTGTATGTTTTGTTCATTCTTGCCTTTCAAGTGTGTCAAGAAAAATTTACCTTATAAAGTTTAGGTGCTCAAGTAATAGTGGTGAAATCAACAAATTCATGAAAATGAGCAGCATGAGTAGGGGACATTTCTCTACTGGGCATTTGCTTCCTTCCAAAGCTTCTCTCAACTCTTCACACCAGCCCAAAGAAGGCTCTGAAAAGACTCTCTACTGGGCATTTAAAATGATATCTTTTTTTTTTTTTTTTGAAGAGCATTTTTCTCTTTCCTAGAAGCGCCTCTATGATGTGAGTTGATATTCTATTATCATGTTTATTACAAATCACACTTGAGGATTCAATAACTCTGATCTCATAACTACATGTTTAGTCTTTAGACATGACCTGATGTTTAAGTTATTTTGGTTTTGGTTCATGAGGGTGAGTGTTAATATGAAAAACAAAAAAAAAAAGTAAATAAATATGTTACTTGAGAAAATGGACAAATAGGGAAGACTGCAAAAGATGCAGAGCTTTAATGGTGGAAGAGGAGAAAGTCAGTGTTTCCACTGCAGACATGTTTGTTACGGTCACAGTGTCTTCTCTGGGTTCAGGCAGATTTGATGAGTGCATAGTTGAACTGGAGCAGCCTGGAGTTAGGGAAGAGGTCTCACCTGAATATATAAATTTAGAATTTACTTACATATACATATTTAAAGCCATAAGAAAGGAAGTAAATGTACATAGAAAGAAGAAAAGATTTGAAGATTGATCTTGAGATACTCCAATATTAAGCAATTGTGATGATTGGAATTACCAGGGAAGGCGCATGAGAAATGATCAGGTAGAGTAGAAGGAAGAAACACGTAGGCAGCTATGGTGTCCTGACAACCCAATAAAGAAAAAAAAAAATGAAATGCTGGGATTGAAAGGCTAAAGTCAAATCATATTGTTTTTTCATGGTTTTTAAAATTATTTTTAGTTTTATTTGTTTTTCATTGTAAAAGTAACAGGCATATGACAGAAGTACTAGAAATGAGAAGAAAAGTTAAATTATATTCAAGTTAAGCAAAACATAAACAGACATTCGTTGGAAGACCTCAAAGCCACTACTAGTTAAATTTAATTCCTTTTACTCTTTTTTATTTTATACATATTCTTAAATACTGATTATATGTATAGTTATACTATTGTAAACTATAATATTATGTGTATAGTATATGTATAATACTAAATGTATAGTTTTTATTAAACATTCCTTTTATTTAAATTGTAAACATTTAAAACCTTAATGTTTACTGACTAATTTTTTTTACATTTTTTAATCAAGATACAATTGACATATAATATGATATTAGTTTCAGATGTAGACTATTTTTAATAAAGATTTAATAAGCAATAAGGAATTAAACTGTTTTCCTTAACCTTTTGTTAATAAGTATTCAGATTTGATCTTTCAATCAACAAATATTTTTGAGAGTCAATTGTGCCAGGTACAATATAGAGAAGAACAATGTTATTGAGAAAAATAGATACTGGCTAATAAACAGTTATAAAATAATACACAATTCAGAAATTGATAGTTATTACACACTAGATATTGTCCTGAGTGTTTTACATATATTATCATATCTAGTATTCACCAAATCTCATAAAATAAGTGTTATTATGAGGGATGAGTATCAGGACAAGGGTGGATCAGCTTGGAGTTATTAAAAAACATTAACTCATTTGTGTAAATATGACAAGCAGGTAGCTGATGGCAAGAAGGTTGTTCTCAGAAGTTGTCTTGAGGGGACAGTCAGGGGTGCCTGGAGAAAAAGGCTTGGGATCAGTCTATAAAGAACCCTTGTGGTGTCCAAAGAGATCCCAGAAACCTGGAAACTGTTTAAAGGCTTTAGAAATCAAAATGGTTGGGGTGCCTGCATGGTTCATTCCCTTGAGCCCCCGGCTCTTGATTTTGGCTCAGGTCATGTTCTCACTGTTTTTGAGTTCAAGCCCCACGTTTGGCTCTGCACTGACATATGGAGCCTGTTTGGGATTCTTTCTCTCCCTCTCTCTCTGCCCTTTCCTGCCTCTCTCTCAAATATAACTAACTAACTAACTAACTAACTAACTAACTAACTAACTAAAATTGATATGGCATGAAGAGATTTATGGTTTACATAAACCATTCCATAAATAGGAATAGAACCATATAAGCCACTAAAGAGGTGATGGTAGTGATATATGTACAATCCTGATCGAAGCATTCTTTTCTGTGTTTTGGACTATCTTTCAGAAGCATAGTAACTGGTAAAAAAAAGTACTAATTTTGGAAAATTTTTCCCCAAAAGATTTGCTAAGCTTAGAGTGTATGGACATGATTTTATTTTGATAGTTTTTACTTTATTATTTTCCCACTATTATTATCAGCAGGCCAAGTTCACAGTAATTGCCAATTATCATTCCTGTTTTTTCATTATCTTTGATTTGAGCATTTTGATTATAATGTATTGAGATGTGCGTGTGTTTGTTTTTTAGGTTCCCATTCTAAATATTTCCTTGGGATTCCACTTCACAATCTTTTTTACTGTTTTCATGATATTGTCATCATTTTTAGTTATAAGACAATAAGGTGATTATTGTTGTCATCTCAAATCAATGTATTTAAATATAAATTTATAAATACAGCAGAATTTTTAGAAAACTTTTCATATCCCATCACATATTATCTATACTACAGCATTAAAGTGCTCATTGAACCTGGGTTTTTTTTTTGACATTTCCAATGGTCTCATTTCTTTGTGAGGTTTAAGTTTCCATCCGATACATGCCAGCTGCCTGAAAAATTTGCTTTAATATTACTTGACAAACAGATCTGATAACAATGAATTATCTCAGCCTTTGTCTGCAAAATTCTTTATCTACCTTCCTTTTTTTAATGTTTATTTATTTATTTGAGACAGAGAAAGAACATGTGTGTGAGTGGGGGAGGGGCAGAGAGAAGGAGAGAATGAATCCCGATCAGGCTCTGCACTGTCAGCTCAGAGACAGGTGGAGGATTGATCTCACAAACCCTGAGATCATGCTCTGAGCTGAAATCAAGAACCAAAGGCTTAATAGACTGAGCCACCATGGGGACCCCAACTCCCTTCTTGAAGGCTAGCTTCCCTATAGATTTCCATCAATACCGTTTTTATTTTTTCTCTTAGCCTTTTAAAATTATCACTACCTTAGCTTCCTGTCTTGCATTATTTCTTAAGAACTGTCTGTTGTATTCTTATCTTTAAATATTTCTTTTTTCTCTTGCCCACCTTTAAGATTTTATTCTTCATGTTTATATTTCACTTGGACTGTGAGGTGTCTTATTTTGTTTTGCTCAGTTTGAGGCCTTCTGAATTTCCTTTATATGGGATTTGATGTTCTCATTATTTTTACAACATTTTCAACTATTATTTCTTCAAATATGTCTTCTGCCCTGTTAGGTCTTTCTTCTTGTAGGACTCCAATTTCATGTATACACCATTTGAGGTTCTGCTGACGATCCTTGATGCTTTGTTATTCATTTTTTAAATACTTTTTAAAGCTCTTTGTGTTTCAGTTTGAATAATTTCTGTTGATCTAACTTCAAACTCACTGAGTTTTTCTTCACCTGTGTCTTTTCTACTCATGATCCAGCTGTGGATTTACTCTTTTATCTCTGAAATGTCTTTTTAATTTTTTTTAATTTAAAGCATTTCAGTGTTACTATTTTGACTGCTTAAAATTCCCACTGTTCACTCATTGTCCACCTTTCCCCCAGATCCCTTAATATTTAGTGATAATTGCTTTAAAACTTTTGGTTAGTTCCAATATCTGAGTCATCTCTGCTTCTTGTTATGTTGGTTGTTTATCTCTTGAAAATGGGTTTATTTTTCTGGATTTTTTGTGTATTTCATAACTTTTTTATAGAATACTTTCAATGGAGAAAAGTCGTATTTAAGCCTAATAATAGTTCCACATTTTCTTTTCTGGGGTGGTTAGAGTGTGGGGTTGAGTCAATCTGCACTGGGCTTATTTTTGCTATGGTTACTTTCAAGGCATGATAGGCTGTCAATTCCTTCAGCTGCTTAGAAGGGAGTCTGTGATCCCCAAAGTTTTTCCCAATGACCATTTCACCCCCATCAGCTCTTGGCCATCCCTGCACACATGCACCACAAAGAAGAGTCTCTCTCCATGTTCTTGGCAATCTTTCAGCAGTAGAGCATCGTGCTAGGAACTCACGACTTGGCGCATGGGGAAACTGAAAATGCTGTTTGTTGTCCCACTCTAGCATTAATCTTATGTAGGAACTACATACGTCCAGGCCTCCAGGATATGACCTGTTTAGTGCTCCTGTCCCTTCTCTGCATGGCAGCAAGCTCTGCTTTATATTTGTGGTTGGTTTTAAGACACAATTCTCCATCAGTCTCTTGTGCTTCTGAATATTATACCAGCAGAGGCATTGAGTACCTTTTTCCCTGAACGATCTTTTCAACAATTTTGTATAGTGACCAACTCTGTTAGAAAAAGATAATGTCTCTGGAGCAAAGACATTTTCAGATTTGTTTGCTATTCATTAAAATATAGATAAAATCTCCTTCTGGGGCAAAAGTCATGCCAATCTGTTTGCAGTCCATTATAAAGGATTGAAATATCTTTTTTTTTTTTAATGTTTCTTATTTATTTTTGAGAGACAGAGAGAGGCAGTATGAGCAGGGGAGGGTCAGAAAGAGAGAGAGAGAGACAGAATCCTAAGCAGGCTCCAGGCTCTGAGCTCTCAGCTCAGAGCCCGACGTGGGGCTCGAACCCAGGAACATGAGATCATGACCTGAGCCGAAGGCGGAGGCTTAACCGACTGAGCCACCCAGGCGCCCCAGGATTGAAACATCGTAATTGGAGTTCCGCTTCTGTGAGGCAACCCACGACTTGTACAGGCATCATCTACCCCTCATCATGTCACCCTATGGGAAACAGGGCTCAGGGATCAGATAAGGAAGTGATGATATGCTGATAACACCATTGCTATGAGTGTTAAACTGTTCTCTGTCTACATCATAGGAGCCTCATGCTCATGCTATTTTGCCAACATGTATGAGATTGTGTCAAGCTAACTCATTAACTTCTAAGTGGGTTAACGTCTCAGACCCTTCACAGTTCTTGACAATCTTGGGTGAGATTTCCTGCCCTTCCCCTAGTAATATCAGGCCTTCATTCAGTATCCGTGCAGGATCCTAGGTCTCAGATTGTTTCTTATCTCTCCTCCATGAGAAACAGGTTTCAACACTTTTCCTTTTTTTTTTTTTTTTTGGTTATATATTTTTTAAGTTTGTTTCTTTTGAGAGAGACAGAAACAGCATGAGTCATGGAGGTGCAGAGAGAGAGAGAGAATCTCAAGCAGGCTCTGCACTGTCAGCACAGAGCCCAGTGTGGGGTTCAAACTCATGAAATTGTGAGATCATAACCTGAGCTGAAACCGAGTCTTGATGCTTAGTCGACGGAGCCACCCAGGCACCTTCAACCCTTTTCCTAAGAGCAAGGAACTTTTTCCTGTGTCCTGAGAGTTCCTTTCCACTTCCCCATTCCTAATGCAATTTCTTCTCCTCCCTCAGAAGCTAAGGTATCCACTTGGTAGGAGAGGCTCAGAGACACTGGCTGGGCTTTGTCCTGCACGCCCACCAACACTCATCACCTTCTTCCCCTGTGCCACTGAGAGATCTCTCTGGCCTCTTACCCAACCCCAACTTTTCTCCTGAGCATCCAGGAGGGGACTGGGAAGAGTATTTTGTGAGTAAGTACAGCAAAAACTTCCCTTGTGCCTATGCTTTGATCTATTTCAAATGAACATACTAGTTCACCCTTGGTCTCTATGGATTCATTAAAAATTTTTGCTTATTTCTTTTGTACTCACTTCCATTTCTGTGGTGGTCACGTCTTTCTCTCCTGTCCCAAGTTGAGATAGTTTGTGTGTCTTGTCTTTGCTTGAATGGTTCTATTCATCTATGGATTTGCTCTCCTTATTGCCATGAGGAATCAACCGTTTAACGAATTTAAGAAAAGTTATGATGTTGTAACTCATCGAGATTTTTCTCCTTACTAGGTTTGAAGCAATATCCTGTGCGGGGTTCCACTCTTAGCCAGAAAATGGAATAGTGTCTCATTCACTTGAAAACTATTTTCCAAGCTCTACTGGCAACAAGCTATTTTGGGGGCATCCAAAGATGTACAAATAATGGTGAAAAGGGAATATTCTCCTCACTATCAAGGTAGTAGTTTGGAAGAATCCTGCTTGTTTATCTCATTGGCAAACCTGTAATTCCAGTTGAGGCCCAGCTTCCTGGACTCCAAGCTTTATCAAGTCCATGAGTCAGAATATGTCAAATTCTAGAGATTCCTTGTTCCTTGGTAGTCTATATCAGATGAGTAACCACTACTATATTATGATTTTGCCTGATAAAGGCACTCAAAGATCCTTCTTTTTCTCTATTTTTTCCCCTTAGCTGTCCAAGTGAGAGCCAGAGGGCCCTGGAGCAAACTGAAATTGAGCCCCTTAAAGGTTTTGGTGCATAGGAAATGAATTCTTCTAAGGACAGTGCCTGTTTGATTTTTCTTCCCCACAAGCTTAGCTCCTTTATGTTTATGAGAGAATTGAATTTAAGAAACTTCAAAGTTCTGTCCATATGACAATCTGTGACTCTTTTATTTTGTTGTCTTCAACAGGGAAGGTGAAGTACATGATTTAGAGCTGAATAGGAACATAGGAATATGTACCCTAAACTTTTTGTCATAAAAATGAGAAAACGGAGACAAAGGAAAGTTAGATGATTTGCCCAAGGCCACATAGATGTAAAATGAAAGCAGAAAACAAGAGCAAGTTTTAAATCATCATTCCTTGACCACCTAGAAGACCTAGGAAGGACAGACTGCATTCAAATCCTGGGTCTATTGCTTACTCATCTGTAAAACAGCAGCAAAATGACTCAACCTTTCTAACTTTCTATTCGCATTTTGGGAACCAGGAACAAGAATGACAATATCGGCTCCCTAGGGTTGAAGTGAGTAGGAAATGACATTATTGTTGAAAGTGCTTCACAGGTCTTTCGAGCAGTAAAATGTATTTTATGATATTAATGCATAAACTTTAAATGCATGAGCAGAGGGAGAAACTGTCAAATCTGTATTTCTTTGCAGTGGTTTGAATGGAAGTATGTCACATTGTCTCATAGGCCTCAGTCAGACACAGGAAGGAAGGGAGATCGTTGTAAATTTGGTTTAGGTTTTGATTCAGATTGAGCAGGGTTTTTGTTGTTGTTGTTGTTTGTTTGTTTGTTTGTTTAATTAACCTAATTGACATATCTGTTTGCAAGTGTGTGGAAGGCCGTACTGTTCTAATAACACTGCATCACTTCCGACAAAAAGTATAGATGTGGGTGTGCGTGAGCTTGAGGAAGAAAATGGAGAAGCAGAATTGGATGAAAGCTATGCCAAGTTTAACTGCTATTGAACGCAGTCCCCTACTCTCCCCAAGGAATGGCTGTGGCAGCGAGTCGTGCCAGCTTGGAGTTTCTAAAATTTATTTTCTAGCCAAGGCTATAATTTTTATTCCTGTTTATTGACCAAGAACTGCTTCATTTACTGAACTAACCACCTTGCAGAACCATTGTCCCGTCTGGTGGTTTCCCCACATTGGCCCAGTAGGTAATGCCCAGTGTTCTCCGATAGATGGCAGCATTTCACAAACAACGTCAGCACCGGGACTGGGGGCTTTCCACACTCTCAAAGAGAAAACAGCTCCTTAATCTGTTGACAGGATTAAGGACCCCTGTTGTTTTACAGGAAGTAAATAAATCCTTATGGTATTCTGGAAACCTCAGAAGTATATGAGAGTGGTAAGTAATTGTTTATTCTATGGTAGAGGTATCAAGTGAATATTTACAGCATTTAAAACAATTACCTTAGATTGATGTGGACTAGTGTTAAAGCCCAGCCTGTTTGCATTATCTAGTTTAGAATATTTGCTAAACTCTAGCACAGTGGGTTTACTTTCTGCGTAAGGAATTTCTTGCTAGCATGACTTGATAGTGAACACTAAAGCTGAGAAGACAGTGACATTTTCTTTCTCAATTCAGATGAGGCACTTAGAAATTAAAATATTATCTATTGTGCACGCAAATGATTGCGTAAAACGTATGCCACATGATACTATAAACCAGAGGAACACAAGCAAAATAAGATACTCTAATAGAAAAATACTAGTATTTTGTTTAAGTAAAAGGTTATCTTCAACTTTAAAATCCATTGAAATTCTCAATCTTAGATAACATTGTTTAAAGTAAACAGAAACGTACTCTTGCCATAAATCTAGAACACTGATGCTACATTAAAAGGTTTTAGTTGGTGTATCTAAGAATGTTTCTTTTTTTAAAATAGTTTATTGTCAAATTGGTTTCCATACAACACCCAGTGCTCTTCCCCACAAGTGCCCTCCTCCATCACCACCACCTCCCCTCCCCCATCCCTCCCCCCTTCAACCTTCTGTTTGTTTTCAGTATTCAATAGTCTCTCATGGTTTGCATCCCTCTCTCTCCCTAACTCTCTTTTCCTCTTCCCCTCCCCCTGGTCCTCCATTAGGTTTCTCCTGTTCTCCTGTTAGACCTATGAGTGCAAACATATGGTTTCTGTCCTTCTCTGCCTGACTTATTTCGCTTAGCATGACACCCTCGAGGTCCATCCACTTTCCTACAAATGGCCATATGTCATTGTTTCTCATTGCCATGTAATACTTCATTGTGTATATATACCACATCTTCTTGATCCACTCATCAGGTGATGGACATTTAGGCTCTTTCCATGATTTGGCTATTGTTGACATTGCTGCTATGAACATTGGGGTACATGTGCCCCTATGCATCAGCACTTCTGTATCCCTTGGGTAAATCCCTATAACAGCACCTCGGTGGCTCAGCTCTTTAAGCTTTCTGACCTCAGCTCAGATCCGGATCTCGCAGTTTGTGAGTTCGAGCCTCCCATCAGGCTCTGGACGGACAGCACAGGCCCTGCTTAGAATTGTCCCTCTCTCACTCTCTCCCCTTACCCAACTCATGCTCGCTCTCTCTCTCTCTCTCTTTCTCTCTCTCAAAATAAATAAAGAAACTTAAAAAAAATTGACAACGAATTGTCAAAAATGACAAAAGGATGGGGTGCCTGGGTAGCTTAGTGGGTTAAGCATCCAACTTCTGCTCAGGTCATGATCTCAAGGCTCATGGGTTTGAGCACCCAGCACGGGGTTCTGTGCTGACAGCTTAGAGCCTGGACCCTGCTTCAGATTCTGTCCGTCTGTCTATCTGTCTCTCTGCTTCCCCCCACCCCCACACAAACTGCTTGTCTTTCTCTCTCAAAAATAAATAAACAAACGTTTTTAAAAAATGGAAATGGGCAATGATCTAACTTGATCAATGAGATTTACCCAGAGGTCAATTAAATGATCTTACTATTTAGGTTTTCCACTGCCCAAGGGTACACTATTTTTTATTTTTTGTTTTTACTCCTAATTTTTTCTGCAACTTCCTTTACTTTGTATGTTTTAAGAAGCTGATGGTTTTTTTTTAATGTTCATTTGATTTGTGGTCATGACACGTTCCTAACTAAATAAATGATTGTCATTTTTTAGTTACAACACAAACATTTATTTAAGACCCAGATTTCCAGTAAGAAAATTTAAAAAATGTTTGGTCTTTAGCAGTACAACTAGTCTGTAAAGACTTAACCAGACACCAAACACAACTTTTTAACCAAGTATTTGGGGACTTTTGCTATGATATGTAAGATTTTTTAAAATACATTTTGGATGACATATGTATATATATGACATAATATGTAAATATATACACATAAATAAATATGTATACAAACATAATACATAATAAGAATAAATACTGTATATATATATATGTATATAGGATATTTTAATCCCTTTTCAGATATATGATTTGCTAATATTTTCTCCTATTTACTCTGTTGATTATTTTCTTTGCTGTGCAGAAGCTTTTTACTTTGATATACTCCTAGTTATATATATTTTTCCCTGCACTTTTAATGCCATAGCAAAAAAAAAAAAAGTGTTGCTAAGGCCAAAGTCATGAAGCTTTTTCTTCATGTTCTTCTAAGAGTTTTATAGTTTAAGGTCTATGTTTAAGTCTTGAATCCATATTTAGCTGATTTTTGAGGGCACAATGTGTGCTCTGAAATCATCCTTTTGTTAAAAAATTAAAAAAAAATAAAGTCACCATTTTGTTTTAAATTTTATAAAGTAAACGATCTTATATGTACACCAAATCTATACACAACCTCCTTCTAAAATTATCCCTCTCGGGGCTCCTGGGGGGCTCAGCTGGTTAAGTGTCCGATTCTTGATTTCTGCTCAGGTCATGATCTCAGGGTTTGTGAAACTGAACCTTGAATCAGACTCCTCACTGTTACTAGAGCTTGGGATTCTCTCTTTCCCTTTCTCTTTGCCCTTTTGTTTTATTCTCACTCTCTCTCTTTCTCAGAATAAATAAATAAAGTTAAAAAGGTAAAGTCTTCTCTCTTGATTTTGAAATATAATTGAAAATTTGTATCAATAGTTATGAATAATCTTGATTGTTTTGAAACCATTTCATCAGTGTTTTGAATTGCCTCTTGGAAATCATGTGAATCCATATGAATACGAGAGATGGGTCAATTTGTCAAAAAATGTATTAAGATACCAAACGTACAATTTCCATGTATCATATAATTTCTAGAACAAACCAAATTAAAATATTAGAATAATAATAACACAGACCATGAACAGACACTTTAAATGTGATTTCATTTTTCACTTTTCCATGGGTCTTTGGGTAAATATATATTAAAAACAAAAAGACAAAAATCTGCTTTCATTCGGGATATAAAGCCAAGCATAGCCAGTTGTCTCCTGTCTGGGTTAGACTCTCTGCCCATTGCGCCACAGTGGACATTTTTCTCCACCGGGGCTTCTTCCTCTGCTTCCCAGCATGGTTCTAGGCTGCCTGTTGGCTTAGAAACATTGCTAGCCCGGTGCTCATTTCTGGAATAAATCAGACATTGAAGCATTTCACTACTTCAGGCGCATAGGTAGAGTTTCCCTTTGGTAGTAAACACAATGTGACATCTGATTTTTTCCCATTTAACATCTACCCCGTCCTTTCGTTCCCACTCATCACTTCACCTTTATGACATACCTCATAACAAACAGCTTTATTTCTGGTCTTGCTGCCGTTTAATGTCCCCAGAAAATTCTTCCCCCAAAACGCATCTTACAGGCCATCAGTTGCCAATCCCATCAAAACCCTCTGTGTCATTTTCAAGACGGTAAGATAACCATGTCTGGCCTATCCAGTCAGATTTTCCATCCTTCCCCACAAGAGCTCTTCAGATCAGCCTGATTCCTCACACTCCCAGAATATGTCATTCTTAACTCAATGATGAGTCTTCCTTTCCCCATGTCTTCTCTATGAATTCTCTACCCCACTGGCTGTATCCAGAACCTATCCTTCCTTAAGGACCCATGCTGATTCACTCACTGCTGTTTCTCTGGTGGGGGCATAGCCTGGAATGTGGTAGAGACTCTGTAACTTCAGAGACTGAGTGAATCCAGCACCGCTTTGCCTGTGGTGTGGTCCCTGATTACTCCAGGTCACAGGGCCCCTCCTTTCTTTGAAATCTTTTCATATGAATGGCCTGGAACTACCCTTCTCTTTATTCTTTTATTTTTAGCGGTAGATTGGTCAACCAGTATTCTTTCCTGGTGGATTACATGCTTGTGTGTTGCTTAACAAAGACTATGAGTAACTCGTTGGCCCCATGCTTGCTTCCTTCTACCTTTGGGCAGCTGTCTCATGACCTAGGATTTGTCTTCCAAAGTGAGTTCTCTGGGGAGTAGGTATAGCATGGTAAATAAGCACACGCATATTAAATTCAGACCAATGCTGGGGTGCCCAGGTAGTTCACTGGGTTAAGTTTCCAACTTCAAATCGGGTCATGATCTCATTGTTCATGAGTTCAAGCCCCATGTTAGGCTCTGTGCTGACAGCTCAGAGCCTGGAGCCTGCTTCGGATTCAATGTCTCCCTCTCTCTCTGCCTTTTCCCTGCTCTCTCTCTCAAAAGTAAATAAAAATTCAAAATAAATAAAATTTTTGAAATAAATAAAAATTAAAAAATAAACTAAAAAATTTCAGACCAATGTCAGTTTAAATCTTGTCTCTATCAAAACTAGTTCTGTGAGTCTAATTTTTCTATGTCAGATCATTATTTATGTGATGGGGCGGGGAGAGTCTGTCTCATATAGTTAGCACAAAGATTAAATAAAATCAGGTGTGTAAAAAATGTAAAATATTACTTGCCACCTTGCAAGCATTCAAGCATGACAATTGTTGCAATTTTTGTTGTTGGTATTTCATTGAAATCCAGCCAAAGTTTGTAGTAAAACCAGTGACAATGTGAATTTTAATATTCAATATTTAATGTTAAATTTAATAGTACTATGATGCATGCCTCAGCCATCTGAGAAGAAGGTTAAGGAGTAGGAATTTCAAAACTAAGTCTATGGTCTTTGGAGATAGTGTTTATTCTCTTTTTGTTTTAATGTCAGTATCTACCAAATAAAAATAAAAATAGTTATGTAACAGAGATAATGCAGGAATCTAATTAATTTTGATTTTTAAAATGTTTCGGTAGTGAAAAACCCTATACCAGAGTATGAAATGTTTTAATAAAAGTTTAACTCACAAAGAAAGAGCAGAACTCACTATTTAGCATTATTTGAAATATAAGACTTAGGATCTCCTAACTCAGTGTGTTCACCACTTTGGAATCAAATTGACCTGTGATCGAGTCCAGGCTGTGGACTTGAGTTAGGAAAACTTACCCACTAAGCTGTGCATTAGTTTTCTCATGTATACAGTTGGAAAACAAACCCTATCCTGCAGGTTCATTTTCAGGATTAAGCGGGAGCATGCCTGTATATACTAATGCTCAATAAATAATGACAAATAATATAGAATCAAGTCTACATGTTGAATGAACAATGATTTATTGATCACATGGACTTTGCTGTGGTTTTGGCTCAGATTTAAGTACAATGAGAGGAAGTTCTATGAAAGATTATTAATTTTATTTCATTTATTGAATAGTATGTGTATGTATTAAATAGCATGTCCTAGGACCTGTCAGACATTCTCCAGACGTCCTGGTTGGCTGAACAAATCACAGCTCGGAGGGACCTTATATTCCACTGCTTGCAAAAAAAAAAAAAAGTGTAAGAAATACAAAAAAGAATTTCCAGGCTACTTGAAGAGTCAAGTTACAAAAACTTAAAACTGAAAAAAATATAGCAACTAACAGAAAATTTAAATAAATGTCCAAGGTAGCGATTACGAAGATATCCTAAGAGAGTAGATGATTAATTGCCAAATGAGTGTCATAAACACGCGTCCAAGAAGTTCTAAGGCAGCGAAATCACTTTATATAAACTATATAAATAATAAACATGTTTATGAGAAGTTTTCCCCAAACTAACTTCACTCCGAATTCAGTGGGTGTGCTGAATGAGCACCGGCTGTTTTATGTCATTTGTGTGCAAAAAAAAAAAAAGTGGCTGCCTGGTGTACAGTGTCAGCAATACGTCTTTTTGGACACCTAATAAATATCAGCGATTTCTTCTGCATTATTCTGGTAGCTAATCTAAACACACACACACACACACACACACACACACACACAACCCACAAAAAAACAACAAAAAAAAAACCCATCCACACTACAATTTCCAAAGTTCTGAGAAGTATGATTTTCAGCCTTTGAAATCAACCTGAAGGTCTCTAAGGCAAAACAAAAAGCTTTGGCTACTCTACTTACTTTTCCAGAGAGGACTTTGATCAGTTATCTCAACAGAGAGCAGAGAGACTAATGTTGCTCTGCTGACATCAGCAGAAAGGGTTTCTGCTTGTCACTAAGTGAAAGCTTATGATCAGGAAGGCGGATTTTTTTTTTTTTTTTACTAGGTGTCTTTTTGGAGCTTCCTATCTTCGCCTTTCATCTATAATGAAACAGTCTTGAAAAGAAGATGGTGTATGAGGTGAGACCAGGAGAATAGATCCTTTATTTCACATGAATAGAGAGCTGCTGTTTCAGTTAACTCTTGCCTTTTGTTCTGTTTTGACACAATTGTCAAAACGTTTAACTCTTCCTTTCCCAGGATTTGTCATTTCTGGAAAGAGTGTAGTGCCGGGCAAAGGAATTCCACTGAGGTTATTGGATGCAGACCTGATTAAGCAAACTCAGTGTTATTTTGAGATAAGGAAATCTTGCTGAAATAAACAACTTGACATTTTACTTCCTTTTTACAGTATAGCTCAGACGCAAACCACATGAGTTAGGCCTATCGATTTGGAAATATGAAACATGACAAATCGCTGTTTTTCTAAACTTGAAACCAAAGAAATTGTACACTTCCTCAAGAATTACACACTTGAGCTCTTCTAGGTAACCTCCGGATCTTCAGAACCCATTTTATGGCTGAGAACGGTGTTAAAACAGGGCTTGGCAAGTGTTTATTCGGCCAACGTGTATGGTTCAAAGAATACAGAATCACACTGGGTAGCTTGTGTAACAGTGTGAGGCGACTCCATTAACCTAAGCCAGGTTACTCTGAAGGGAAAAGTGTGTTAGGGAGACCATCTGTGAGTAAGAGCAGATAGATGATCGTAATGGACTAAAAGAGTAGTGTCTTAAAAATTGAATAGTGGAGACACACACGATAATTTCCCTGCTTTCTCTTAAATACTTGGACACCAACAAAATGGAGAACAGAGGAAATCACAAAGAATAAGTACAAATGCAATTCTTCTGTGCTTAGGTGAGGTCAGAGAAAAAACAAAGCTAATTTCCAGTGGAGAACAAAGGGAGAAAACCAAGAATGCACTATGGGAAGGAGATCTAAAGGAGCAAATAGAAAAGGCCTGAAGATTCTTACTTCCTCAGACATCACCGAGTCTGGAGAATATTCCAAAGGTTAGGCCTTTGACAGTCTTTTGACATTCTATGTATTCTCTATTCACTTCTGATTGTCAGAAGACTGACAGGTGTGAAAGCGGAGAAAGTAGGCAGGGCTCACCGTGGTGACAGAGTGGAGCTAAGGCAGGCCATTGGATGACCACGTCCAGCAAAGACCTTATGTCATGGCATGAGCTACCTGGGAAACTGGCTCCAGACTGAGATGACACCAATGTTTCATTGTATCCTTGGTCCTTCCATTTTCGCCACCAACTCTTTTCACTCTCACACATCCTTAGTGTTTTGGTATCACAGAGTTGCTGCATATTTTCTTTTTACTCTCCATTCCTGTATATGCTTCTGACATTCCAAATGCCTTCTCTGGTACAGAATCTCTCAACTTCAGCCCTATTGATATGTTGGGCTGAAAAATTCTTTATCATGGTAGAGTTTCCGGTGAATCGTTAGATGCTGAGCTATATCCTTGGCCTCCTCCTGACGGCTGTCAGTAACATCCCCTCACCCAATGGAGATGATCAGCATTATCTCCAGAACATGCCAAGTGATGGCCCCAGGGGAGAAAAATTGCCCCCAAGTGAGAATGACCAGTCTAGTTTGTGCTTCTGTGTAGTCTGAAAAAGTATATGCTAACAATAAACGTGATTCTATAGAAATATTATTCAAGTGATTTAAAATTGGGAGAAAGTTCAACCTGCCTATTTATTAATCATTTCTCTGAACTTGCACTTGGCATCACCTTTCAAAACCTGTAATTTTTTTTTTTTTTTGCCTGAGTGCTTTAATGGATGCATTTATGTGTTTTTGGAAGTCAGATTCTGCTTTTATCTGTATATCTTTTATCTACTTATTTATATGTTTGTTGCCTTGTAAATATCATTCTTTTGGATTAAAACATTGGAAAATAGGATTTTCCCAACCAGGACAGGTTATCAGGAGCTCAGAGAAAATGACTCAGGAAGAGTGCAAGTTCAAAACATACTAATATGTGTATGGGGGAGACAACTGTTTCCATCAGTGCAAACAGTTACTGGGTTGAATTCAAAAGTGGAATAAACTTGGTCCATAAGCACCAAGGGGATGACAAATAACAACACTGAACAATTTTGAAGAGACGGTTATGGTCATTTCTTAATCTACCACTAATGTAATTACAGTAAAAACCTTGGATGGTGAGTAACCTGTTCTAAAGGTCCCACAAGATGAGCAAATATTTCTAATAAATTTTAACTTGATGAAAGGGCCATGTCTTACAGTAGGAGTAGTAATTGATGCCGAATGTCACATGATCACAAATGAGTCAATGGTCTCTCTCTCTCTCTCTCATTGTGGGATTGTGGGTGACTGTGCCCCATGCTTGGATGCTTTATCTCAGGCTGCAATGTTTGGCAGAAATCAGCGATTTTTCATAACATTGGAAGGTGCCCACAACTAGCACTGGTCTATTTTTGTTACTTCAAAGCACCTATGGACAGTCCTTTGCTTTTCCACACAAGAGTAAGCTTAGGAATGCTTCGCTTCGTTCTAGGTCAGACTGCCTGCAGATATAGACCCTTTTCTCCACTACTATTTTGCCAGTTACATTATATTAACAGAATATTACAAGAGTTTATTAATACCTACTGTGGTCAACATCCACTAGTGACAGTGAAAGTCGTCCTACACAATAATCTTCTTTTCTCTTGTCTCCCTCACACTAGCCACAAAGGTTTTCAAAGCAAGTGTAAGTTAATTAGTTTACCTTTTTTGTATTTTCTTTATTATTTTGTATTATATCACAGTATTATTATCACTTTTATATGAATACTTTTGGATTATGAAGAAATCATCTGAGTTTCCGATATTTCTTATAGGGAAATTTGCTTTGCTATACAAGTGCTTTGGATTACAAACATGTTTCTGGAATGAATTATGTTCACAAACTAAGTTTTTACTGTACTCAGGTTTTTTTTAAGTCCCAAGTGTTCAATGACATGAGGCAATTGTGATCGAATGGAATGTGCATGGGGCTAGGAGTCAAACAACCAGGTTCGAGTCTCCACCCTTCCACAGAATCACTTAGGATGGAAAGTCTGAGATCCTTATCCTAAAAATGGGGAGAAAAATTTCACAGAGGTGACTGTACAAGTAAGGTAGTATATATTGGAGGCTAAAATGTCTAATTAATGGAAAGTGGCTATGAAAATGGTTTGGTTACTGCTTTCTTAAAAATTGTTAACAGTATGGTGTATAGACGTATTTTGAAGTTGCCCTAAGGAGTTCCTGCGACGCAGTTTTCCTGGACAAGCAGCTGAACCAGACTTCCGGTCTGCCATACTTGGAGGGCTATCTGTGGGTATGGAGCCAATATAACAGAGCACATTCGTGGGAATTTACAAATCAAAGCCCACTTAGTATGCATTAGGGGGAATCCGTATAGAAAAGAATGATATGAATAACTATTTTGTAAAGTAAAAAAATCCCACAGCCTTTTTTTTTCTCCAGCAGGGATCATCCATTTTACCTCTTTGAGGAATTTATGTTTAATACTGAGAATTTATGATAGCTATGTGTAACACAAGTCCCTCTAGATACGATCTTTTCCTGACTTAAAATCTAAGCCCTTTTTATTGACCACACTCATCTACACCTGCCTCCAAGGTCAAATATTTTGATTAAGCTCAGAATAAAAAAAAGTACTGACAGCTCAGAGTTGATAATTCACCCCATTACAGTTCAGGAAAAGAGATTTCAGAAAGGAAAAACAGAGGAATGCAAAAACATAACATTGCCAAACTGTAATAAGTCTAAGTGATATTATTACAGCAAGGAAGAAAAACATAAGTGACAGATTTAATTTCAATTACGGACTTAAAAAAAACCTTTTGTTTTTCTCATCTGCTAAAAAGTTTCTAAAATAGCAAGTTGATGAGCATTAAATGGTGCGACAGAACGGAAGAGGAGATTCAGCTGGAGGATACCTGACTCTTGTTTCCTAGAAAGTTAAGGAAAATGAAGCATGGCACATAATTACCAAAATATTTCCTCAGGAGTAACCTATATTCCAATGACAAGTGAAGGAAAGAGTGCCGTTCGTGCTAAGAAAGTGATGACTGACTTTTCTTGTTTTCCTAATCCTATACGGAAAACAGTCATTTTACAAGACAGCTGATCTTAGGTTATCAATTATAGAGTAGGTTCTATGTTATTTATCAACACACACAGCCAATAACTTTAAAAACGTATTCAAACTGCAGCTTTGAGACAAGAACTATCAAGCAGTAATACAGCTAACAGGCTCATGTTAAAATTAATACATTTCCATGGTACACGTCAGACTTCTGGCGGATGAGTTTGTCAACTTTAAATGTATTATATTAATCTTTTTGGAAATATGCTGTCCAATGCTGTCATGGGAACACACCAAGATTTTACTTAAAAAAAAAAAAAGAGTTCTAATCTAATTGGACAGGGGCGCAGAGTTTACCCTCTTCTGTAGTGTTGAAAGGAGAAGGGTGGAGAAGGAGAAAGAGCACCAGATTTATCTTTTTTTTTTTTTTAGAAAAATTAACTTTATTATTTATTTTGGGTGAGAAACAGAGAGTGAGTAGGGAGGGGCAGAGAAAGAGAACCCCAAGCAGGTTCCACTCTGTTATGTCACTGTTAGTGCAGAGCCCCACATGGGGCTTGAACTCGTGAATTGTGAGATCATGACCTGAGCCAAAATCAAGAGCCAGTTGCTCAAACAACTGAGCCACGCAGGCACCCCTAGATGTTTCCTTTAAAGTGTGGACCTACCAGAGCACCTGGCTGGCTCAGTAGATAGAGCTTGCGACTCTTGATCTCGAGGTTGTGAGTTCCAGCCCCACATTGGGTGTAGAGATTAGTTAAGCATGAAATAAAATAAAATGTGGACCTCCTATGACTGCGTGTGTACCTGCTGCACCTTCTGGATAAAGTGTGTCTCCAGCAGTCTCTGTCTAGGACTTTTGAGAGCTTACATCTTCCCAGGTAAGTTTCCTCACACATGACAACAAAGGCAAAAAAAGAACACTTCTCAGTTCACCGGTGACCTCACTAACAGATGTTAAATAAATGCCTTTTTGGTGCCAGATTGACCCCTTGTCATTTTACAGTGACATTTTATAATGTCTTACTTCAGAGTTGCCATTTGAACACCCATTTCAAGTTCTCAGCTATATTAATAGCTACCATAGGATCTATTTTATAATTGATAAGCTAGTATAAGCAATATTGTAAAATGGTTTCATTCCCTGCCTCTACAGTATCATGGATGAAATACTGCTGATTAAATTGCTCTAGAATGCAGTTTTAAATCCTTCATTTGAATATCACTATGTCTGATGCCCATGAATTCCCAAATTCTAAACAAAATGAGAAACGAATAGTGTGAAGACTGAATTTGAGAACTGGCGAATACCTAGTTTCTTCGTTCTGTCTCTTGCTCCTTGTGTAATGGAAATGAAAGTTATTTTAATGAGCTAGGTGCAAGAAATTGAGATTTCTGCCAGACCAGTCTGTCATTTCTTCCTTCCTTCTTTTCTTCTTCTCTTTCTTCCTTCTTTCTTTCCTTCCTTCTTTCCTTCCTTCCTTCCTTCCTTCCTTCTTTCCTTTCTTCCTTCCTCCTGTCCTTTCTTCCTTTTATTCATTCCACTGACAGACAAGGAACACCACAGCGGAGCATTACATGACCAGACACTGTACCAGGCAAATGAAACTGAGAAAGGAAAAAGTTAAACAAAGCCCTAGAAAATGAAGGAGCCAGCCAAGTAAACAAGCTGTGGAAGATGAGAGGCAAATCTTGGAATAACAAAGATCACAAAAGAGAAATATCTAGTCCAGGATGCCATGAGTATTCTTTCCCTCTTCTAATTGTCAGCCGGCCCTCTTCTCACCCTCTTGGAGGGATTTCAGGAGCTGTAGGGCTTACATGCAGAAAGAATTACAGAAAATAGGAATGTTAAACAGGAATGAAAATATTTCTAGATTATTCTGGAAAGTTGATCATTCCTTTCTGCATAGAAAATTTGTTATATGTGGTTTTACTTTTCCAACAGCAGCATTTTTACAAGTGACTTCTCAGCCTTTTGCTTTCTTCATCTGTGAAAATGATAGAAAACTTTCTGAAGATTATTTTCCTACCTTCTCAACAAATGATACATTTCCCAGCCAATTCTTGCTACATTTCGTACATACATTCTCGATTAAGATCCATGAAACATCCCCCAAACTCCATAATTGATTTATATCCTCTCATATAAATAATTAATATTGGCTAATTAGAGGCTTGATGATAATTGAACCCTATTCACAACAAAAACAACTCAGTTTTGGTGCTTAGAAATTTTGAATAGTGGTTACCTTTTCCTTTTATTCCAATGTCTAGATAAGAGCTCACCTTGGATAAAATTCATTTGAGAAATTGAAATTAGACAAAGACAAAATATTGATATGGGTAGGTGGACTTGAAATCAGTTGAAACTTCTAAGAATAAAATTGGAAAATAGGCAAAATAAAGATTATTAAATATGACACGTTCTTCAAAACTGATTTGATCGTGGTACCTCAATTTGTGATGTAATACACTAAATAACTAAGTGAATAAATATTATGATTTGTGCAAATCTGATGCATGAATATCTGAATTAATCAAGGACATGTAAGGATTCTTTTATATTAAAAAAATGATCTTGTACTACCCTTCGTGAATGTAAATGACACATATTCCATTTAAGAAACACTTCTTTATAGAGACCAGAGATATTTAAAAATGGCAACCAAGAATTAAGATTTTTCTGTATTGTTCTACAAAGTTTCAAATTCATTTCTGGATGAGAAATAAAATCAGTTTAACCTTATTTAGAATATATAGAACTTAGAAACAACTTAAATGCCTAATACTAGAATATGATGAAACAGAATATCATTTATTAAATGGAATAGCAGGGAAAAGACTCATAAGAAAACAATGTCCAAAAACAGTCTTATAGAGCCAAAGCCAAATGTTTTAAATTGGTAGCTTGTATTTTCATAATGCAATAAAGTAATACATTGACAGTTCAATGATTATCTATTTTTCCTACCAGAAATCACATAAAACATTTTCTATTCATGAAACACAATATACTAACCTCTAAGGAGAATATAGAAGTGAATAATCTTATTCATTTGTGTTTCTTGTTTTTGCAATGTTATTGTGAATACTTTATGGAGGTTTACTATGTGGAATTTAAAAGATGACTCCATGGGTGCCTGAGTGCCTTGGTTTGTTAAGCATCTGACTTCAGATCAGGTCATGATCTCACAACTCTGTGAGCTGGAGCCCCACATCAGGGTCTGTGCTGACAGCTCAGAGCCTGGAGCCTGCTTCAGACTCTGTGTTTCCCTCTCTCTCTGCCCCTCTCCTGCTCACACTCTGTCTCTCTCTCTCCCTCTTAAAAATAAACACATTAAATTTCTTTTCAAATAAATAAATAAATAATAAAAGATCACTCTCTGCCTTGGGCCAGAAAGTGATCATCTCCACTGAGTATGTATTTTTCATTGCTAAGTCTGATGCAAGGATGGATCTCAATTTATTTTTAATTTTTTTATTTAAAAATTTTTGTTAATGTTTATTTTTGAGAGACAGCAGAGAAAGAGACAGAGACAGAGCATGAGCAAGGGAGGGGCGGGGGGGGGGGGGCGGAATCACAGAATCCGAAGCAGCCTCCAGGCTCTGAGCTGTCAGCACAGAGCCCATCGCAGGGCTCAAATCCAAGGATGGCAAAATCCTGACCTGAGCCCAACTTGAACACTTAACCAACTGCCCACGCAGACGTCCCAAGCATGGATTTTAAAGTATGTAAGCTGGTTCCCTGAATTCTTCTTTGTAAATCAAACCCAAAACAAGACTCAGTCCTCCCCTCTAGTCTCCTAGATATAAACAATATTTTGTAATGGCTTTCAGCTCTTTTGACACAAGACATTTGAGAACACTGGTAGAATAAAGTTCTAGACATAGAGAGCACACTCACCGCAACTGTTGAAAGGGGTTCCAAAGTCAATAGGCCTAGAAAATATTTCTTTCTTACAATAACTTTGTAACCAGATGAAGGACAAATTGCTCCTTTTTTTCCCCCCATGTGGGCAGCACAGAAATGGACCGTGGCCTAAAGAAGAAATAAACATCTAGAGACGTGAGAAACTATAAGATAACTATCATTATCGTTCTAAAGGGAAAAAAAAGAGGTAGGCATTTCTCCCATGTAAATATTTTTTATTAGCATCTCTTATCCCCTTGCTCCCAGTTTTAAAAAAAATTAATTTATTTTTTATTTCACATCCAAGGTATCATATAGTGCAGCAATGATTTCAGGAGCAGAGTCTTTAATGCCCTTTACCCATTTAGCCCATAGCCCCTCCCACAACCCCTTCAGTAACCCTTGCACCCACTTTTAATTAATTTACATCCTACATTTCTTCAGTATGTCTTTAATACTTTTGAAGCATTTCATTTGTCAATATATGAGTTACATTTTTAAAAAGTTAATTTTGTTAATAAGAAAATAAATTATGCTTCATTTTATTTTGTTATACAAGGTGCGAATCCATTTCAGCCGAGGCTGTGTGAGTTATGTACAAGAATAGAAAGCATTAGAACGCTTTCCAGATAGATAATGAAACTCAATGGAAAATTTTAAATATTAAAACACCTAGAAGAAAATTTTGGAAGTGTTTATCGAATCTCACACAGGGACCATAAAAGTGGAGAACTTCAAATAAAATTTCCCACATATTTGGTTATATGTAAGTAATAGGCTTCCAAATGGAATAAATGCAGAAGTAAAGTTGTGCAGAAAGCCAAAAAAGTGGGGAAACCATTTTCAAGTTATAAAAATCAAAACATTTGTGCAAAATAATCAGGAAAAGACTAAATCTGATCACAGTGGGCAAAGAACAGACACAATTCATGAAATAAAACAAGCAAATTGAAAATAAACTGGAAAGACCCAACACTAGAAATAAAATGTAAATTAATAGAATTAGAATATTTTTCACTTACCAAACTATAGAGGCTTGTAAAATGCATAGGCAACCAGAGATGTGAGAGAAAAGGAAATAAGAGTTCTTTTATTTACCCTTCTGTTCCTGGAAGAACTTTATATTCAGAGTTTAGAAAAATGTCATCTTTTGATCCAACAGTTTCAATTCTATACCGTCTGTCAAATATATGTTAAAACATAAGCAAACATTTAGGTATAACCTTATTTATAATATATACAAATTAAAAACAAAACCTAAATGCCCAATAATAAAACATGGTTAAGTACATATTATTTATTAATATAGGATAGTAAGGAAATGCTCCTGATAAAATGTTAAATAATAAATCTTTTTATAGATTTATTATAGATATCTATCTATCTAATATACATTATTATATTTATTATAGATAGATTTTATAGACATAGCTCAAAATTGGTGATTTTTTAAATTATATTTTCATGGCTCAATTGTAGGTGATTTTTAATTTTCTCTTTGAGCTATTTGATATTTTTCTCTTTTCTCTAAGTACATTTCTGTTACTTGAATCATCAGCTATTAATGCCCAATGCTATCTTGGGGCGCCTGAGTGGCTTAGCCGATTAATAGTCTGACTTTGGCTTAGGTCATGATCTCGTGTTTTGTGGGTTCTAGTCCCGCATCAGGCTCTGTGCTGACAGCTTGGAGCCTGGAACCTGTTTCAGATCCTGTGTCTACTCTCTCTCTGCCCCTCCCCTGCTCGCACTCTATCTCTGTAAAATAAATAAAAATGTTTAAAAAAATAATCAGTGTTATCTCTAGAAACACATCTATGAAGAACAAACTATTGAAACAAAGGTTTAGTGTTTCAAAGGTTGGGTTCATGTGTAATTTCAGGCTTGCTTAATTCACATGTTTCTCACAACTGCACCTCATAACTAACAGAGTGATTGCCTGTTTACCATGAAAGTCACAAAAGCATTAAAGTGTAAGGCAGGTGGGTAGAGAGGAGACTCCACAGTACTGTCATGGTCAGAGTGGCTGACATTGATTTTGTCAACCATCAACACATAAAGGACACCCACAGGAATCTCCTCATTCACATGATGTATTGTTCAGAAACTATTTAGGGATTTACCCAAGGGATACAGAAGTGCTGATGCATAGGGGCACATGTACCCCAATGTTCATAGCAGCACTGTCAACAATAGCCAAATCATGGAAAGAGCCTAAATGTCCATCACCTGATGAGTGGGTCAAGAAGATGTGGTTTCTATATACAATGGAGTACTACATGGCAATGAGAAAGAATGGCATATGGACATTTGTAGGAAAGTGGATGGACCTCAAGGGTGTCAGGCTAAGCGAAATAAGTCAGGCAGAGAAGGACAGATACCATATGTTTGCACTCATAGGTCTAACAGGAGAAACCTAATAGAGGACCATGGGAAGGGGAAGGGGTAAAGAGAGTTTGGAAGAGAGAGGGACCCAAAACCTGAGAGACTATTGAATACTGAAAATGAACTGAGCATTGAAGGGTTAGGGGGAGAGGGGGGAGGAAGATGGTGGTAATGGAGGAGGGAGGGCACTTGTGGGGAAGAGCACTGGGTGTTATATGGAAACCAATTTGACAATAAACTATAAAAAAAAAAAAGAAAACAAACTGAGCATTGCTGGAGGAGAGGTGGAGGGGGATAAGCTAAATGGGTGATGGGCACTAAGGAGGGCACTTGTTGGGATGAGTACTGGGTAAGTGATGAATCAATGGGTTCTACTCCTGAAACCAATACTATGCTATATGTTAACTAACTTGAATTTAAATAAATTTAAAACAAAAAAACGATTGTGATTTGTTGCTAGGGTACCTGGGACATCCTCATTAGGTTTCAGTTCCACACTGTGGCTCTATTCGGGGGGGTGTCAGGCACTGCCAGATCAAGGATTGGAGTTTCTGTGTACACCCACAAGACTTCGTGGAGCTCTTCCTTCGGCTATATGGATAGGAAAGAAACAGGTGAATGACGCCCTTGTAAACACAGTCCAACGTGTATGCTGCACTGTAGGTACCAGAATCCAGTTTGCATAGGAAGGGAGTTTAGGGATACTCACCAGGGGAGCCGGAGGGGTGTCCCTTTAAAAGAAAAAGGAAAAAATAAATGGAAAAGAAACAGCTGCCATCACCAAGGTCTGTCCTATCGTCCACCTTTCTTCAACAATAGAGTCTCTCTGCATTTGGCCTTGGTAATCATTGGACTCAAGGATGGGTGGAGGAGAGAGAGGGACAGGTCTGCCCTCTAAAACCACAAAGAAGACTGATTCTAGAATTTGAAGGATGAATTTCTGTTCTCCTAGTTAAAGATTAGACAACAGAGATTCTTGGCTTTGCGTTCTTACTTGCAAAGATCCATTTACCTTTCCAGCCTTTTATTTCTGTATCTGTGAAGAGATAAAAATTTGTTATAGATCAACTGTCAGGACTTCCTCTCCAATTTGATTAGAAATGTTTTCTTATGTTTTTATTTTATTTTACTTTTTAAAAAATTTTTAATGTTTATTTGAGAGAGGGAGAGCAGGAGAGGGGCAGAGAGAGAGGGAGACACAGAATCTGAAGCAGGCTTCACGCTCCGGACTGTCAGCACAGAGTCTGACATGGGGCTTGAACCCACGAATCATGAGGTCATAACCTGAGCTGAAGTCTGACGCCCAACTGTATGAGCCATCCAGGCACCCCTATTTTTTTTATTTCAATTAAATCCAATTTAGTTAACATATAGTGTAATAATGGTTTCAGGAGTAGAATTAAGTGATTCATCACTTACATATAACACTCAATGCTCATCCTAACAAGGGCCCTCCTTAATGTCCATCACCCATATAGCACATACCTTCCACCTACCCCCCTCCATCAACCCTCACTGTGTTCTCTGTATTTAAGAGTCCCCTTATGATTTGCCTCCCTCTGTGTTTTTATCTTATTTTTCCTTCCCTTCCCCTATGTTCATCTGTTGCATTTCTTAAATTCCACATCTGAATGAAATCACATATTTGTCTTTCTCTGACTGGCTTATTTCGCTTAGCATAATACATTCTGTCCCATCCATGTGGTTGCAAATGGCAAGATTTTATTGAACTCCTATTAAGTTTATAGGAATTTCACCTGTTCTGAACAAACAAACAAAACCTTTCACTGGCTTTCTCCAGGTTTGCCAGTTTTTTCTTCTTTTATAGTCATTTTCATTACTAGACCAATGAATCAGAAAAACTATCAGCCTTACAAAGATGGCTGGGATTTTTTTTCCCCATAGAATCAAACATACAGTCAATGCTATGATCATAGGAAGAAAAGGGAGAGGTTATTAAATGTACAAAAACTGTGACACTGACTCTCTTGCACTATATTAATTCATTCTCTCTCTTCCCCCCAAATACCCTCTCCCTTGCTTGTAGTATATATGTGGACCAGTTTCTTGTTCTTAAGTAATTCTTACAACGCTTCTGTAAATACTCTTCCATAGTGCTGGGGGACTTCTAAAACTATCTGAATCATTGTTAATTATCCAATACTCTAGTTTTGGAGTCCCTTGAAAACACAATTTTAACAACCTTAACCTTTCATCAACTCCAACACTCCACACTAATGACCACACCCAGGATTTTTATCATCATGCAGAAGTATTTTCACTCCATTATGGTAAAGTTGAGATTCTTCTTCTTGACCACAAACTGTTATGTCTCTAACTTTTCCACCTCCTCACATTCATTGTAGCTTTTCTGTCATTCTTTACTACTTTTATTTTTTGGTCTTCTCTGAAAATAACTCTTATTTATTTCCTACTTAATCTGGATAATTGATAGACACCATCATTTATCTCAGTGTTTCATCTCTTAGCTTCTTTTACATTGCCTAGAGAGAAAAGGTACAAGCTATTGGTCAGATGCCAAGAATGTTGGAAGGATTTTTAAATAATGAGAACAGGTGTAGAAAATGAGTGTGAAGATGGACTAGATGAATGAGTTCAAGACTGAGGCTGGTGGCCAGGCAGAAAGTGCTAGAGTCTTATTTCTTTTGTTGACTATTCGTTGGTGGAAACTGAATAGTTGAAGGTTATTAGGTTCAGTCCAACATCCATTATCTATAAAGAAGAAAACTCATTACTCAGCTTATTGGTTTCCCCATTGTTCCAAACTCCCCAGATTTGGGTACACCACCCAGCTTTTTTTCTTTATCTTTTTCCCCCCTCCTTTTATTCACATTTATTTATCCCTACTGAATATTTCCTAACAGAGCTCTTTATTCTGACTCACTAAAACTCCCACTTTGTTCTTTCCAGACACCATTGCCTCCTACTTCAATGAGAAGATAAAAGCCACAAGACAGAAAACCATCATTCCTCCTCCATAAAATACTGAATAGCGTTTTCCAATCCCCTCTCTCTCTGAAGAAGAAGAAGCTTTTGGGCTTCAGATCTCACTCTCATCCCTTATCTTTTGATCTTGCTGCTTCCTCTACTTTTCTATTCACCCACTGTGATTCCCTTTCTAATGGAAATTTTCTTACTACAGATGAAGAGTGGACTCACTTTTGCTCACATGGTATCCTCAGAGCCTATCCTAGCATAGAGGTTCAGTAAATAACTGCTCCCTAATCATTCATTGGGTGCCTTCTAGGACTTGGTTTGCAAGACAGAAACACCTTATAAAGAGCCAGTGTTGACTTCTAACTTCTCTTCAAAAAAGACTTGATCTGCTTATCTCCCTGCACAAGGACCATTTTCCTAGTCTGAAGGGAATAAGAAGAAATATGTGTTCAAGCTGTTTAAGTTGTCTTTGAAATAGTTTCTATCTCACACCTGGACAGTATCTTTAGAGCATGTAAGTCAAGAGGTCATTTCTTCCTTCTTAGGTCTGCTGTAACCACTTCCAGCAGAGTGAGCTACATGTTTCTACTAAATGTGGAAATAGGGTAAATGAAAACTCTCTGTGCTAGTTTACAACATTTCTGTTAAGTCTATAACTGTTCTAAAATTAAACTGTTCTTTAAAAATAATAGGTTATCATGAAAAATGTTTAAAATATGATTTAAATGAAATGGATTAATTTCTAGAAAAAAAGGTTGCTTAACAAAAACAACAAATGTATTATTCAAAAGTCACAAAGCTAAAAAAGTATACAAGAAATGTAAATAATCCATTATTCAAAATAAATTATTGCTGCACTACACTTCTGATGTTATTAAAGCTTACATTTCCATTAATACCTTTGGGACAATCTATATTTTTGCATACATGAATGAATTAGTAATATAAAAATAAATATGGCTGTTATAGATACATAAAAATGCATTTCTTGGGATGGAAATATCTATGTCACTGCTCTTTTTCTTTAATATTTTCTCATGAATTCTACATGATTATATATTTTCCACGACATAATCTTAAGCATAGACTTAATTTATTTATTTAAAGATCCTATTATTCATTATCAAACATTTAGATTCTCCATTTTAAAATAGTTTTAATGAATTTGTAATAAATATAATTTCTCATCAGTGACTTCTTATTTCCTTAGTAGTAGAACTATAGGATGCTGTTACTTCAGATTTGCCAGGCACATTACCAATTTGCTTTCCTGACTTTGTCCCAATCTATCTTTCCACTGGCAGAATGCGTGAATCTGTGGTGGGATCAAAAATGTCCACCCTTGGGGGGCCTGGGTGGCTCAGTTTGTTGAGCCTCCAACTTTGGTTCAGGTCATGATCTTGCAGTTCCTCAGTTCGAGCCCTACATTGGGCTCTCTGCCGACTGCACAGAGCCAACTTTGGATCCTCTGTCTCCCTCTCTCTGTCCCTCCCCTGCCCACACACTCTCTCTCTCTCAAAAATAAATAAACAGTATAAGTAAATTAAATAAATAAATAAATAAATAAATAAATAAATAAATAAATAAATTTAGAAAATGCCCTGCGTTAACCATATCCACATTTCTCTTCTCTGGAACTTGTCAGTATTACCTTATATGGAAAATGGTTTTTATAGATGTATTTAAGTTGTGATCTTATGATGGGAAGATATCCTGCATTGTTCACCTGATCCCTAAAAGTAATCACAGTAAGAGGGAATGTGGGGGCGGGGGAGGGGAGATTTGACTTCAAGGGAAGAGGATAGGCTGTACCCGAGGAGACAGAGATTGAAATGGTGCAGCCAGAAACAGGACTGTCAGCTGCCCGTAGAAGCTGAAAGAGAAGGGTGGATTCTCCTCCAGGAGCTCTGGAGGGAGTTGGCTCCGCTGACACTTTGATTTCAGCCTCATGAAACTGACTGAGACATCTGTTCTCCAGAATCTTAATAAAATAAATTTCTATTGTTTTCAAGACACTAAGTTTGTGATAATTTGTTACAGAGGCAGTGGGAGAGTTACACAGAACTTTTATTACTACAGCTGATTCATACATTATAAACATTTTCACATCGTGAAGGCAAAGCTATCTTAATTGTTTGCTTTCACTGGATTGCTAGGTTGCAATAAAAATAGAATTTTATTGTATTTTTATTATAAATTATCTCAAGTTGTTTTGCCCTCTTTACTTTATAAGATTATTAGTGTCTTATTTATTTTAACTTATGGTATGTTGAGACCACAGATACTTTGTCAAGTTTTCTGAAATAAATGCCTCAATCTGAAATTTAACTTCTTTTGTCTAATATTTAGCAGCTGGAAGTTTTAACTTAATTACTTTGTGGTCTCATCTCTCTCTTTTTCGCTGTGAAATTTTCCACCCCTCTTTTGCTTAGAAAGAGCCTCCTTACCATTTGCTTACATTCTCCTCTGATTTCTTTATGTTTTAGAATTGTACACTTTTTATTCCATATACACTTTATGATGGTGTAAGATAAGAGTTGGGGACCTAATTTTATTTTTCCAAAAGTATGACCAATTGTCCCAGCATCTCTTAAACCTTCTTTTATTTGTGTGACCATATTTATCAAATACTATTAAATGCAGAGAAGGGATTGAATAACTATTCTCCTCTCTTATCCTGTCCCTCTTGTCTCAGTACTTTGGTTTCTAACTTTATGTTAAATATGAATATGTACAAAAAACAAACCTCTTCTTATCACTTTTTTTTAAAAGGACATGAGTCTTCTTACCAAGCGACAGTCTGATATTTCCAGGTCAACTTAGAGATTCTCAAGTCCTTAAAAAATCTTTTTAAAAAAGTTTAATTGGATTGATACTAAATTTATCAATAAATCGGTGAGAAATTGACATCTTGACAGCATTTATCCTCACATTCACAAACATGATTTGTCTCTCAATTTACTTGAATCTTTATTCTGTGTCTATATATAATATGGTTATGCTGATGTACTGGGTCCAGGGAGAGCCACAATATGAGGAAGTAATTAAAAATAAGCAGGTTTGAGACTTTCCGATTTGGGATGGATAGGCAAGGTGCAGTGAGATGAGAAAACTGTGTAAAGATAAAGGTCCCCGAGTAAGTAATTACGAAGTGTTGATTAAGCTTCAAAACTGAATTGTCTAAAGAAATGCCTGATTCTCTAGAGCCTTGTGGTCACTGATGTTAGGAGTGTCTCTCAGTGACATATAAACACTTATTACAATAAATTAAATCAAGAAGACACTTCTAGTTCAGGTGGAAATGTTAGAGCAAGGAGAAAATATTGTCAAATAGCTTCATACATCGTTTATAAGCACCTCAGTATACCAGGTTTGGGAGAATTGCAAGAGGGTGATATATTTTTAGTTCCAAGATGCTTGATTAAAGGGAATATAGCTCTTATCATTCGGCACCCTGGTGAAAGAAAACCCTAATAATAACCATGAATTAACTAAAGGATCTACCTGGTGGCCCTGTTACTAGTCTAGAAGGGAGGGAAGAAGTCAGCGCAGTGCAAAGAACTAATGTCAACAGAAAACATTTAATTGAATTTATGAATTTTTTTGGACACAGAATAGGAACAGAACAAAATGCTTTTGCAAGGATTGTTACAAAATTTCTTTTAAAAATAGATTAGTTAATTTAAATAGCTAAAACACCATGCTTCTTTCTTTTTCTTTCTCTCTCTCTCTTTTTTTTAGAAGAGGAAATATGAGTATAGAAGCCTGGGAATAAGTAATTTCAGTAAACCCATCTACCCAGTGAATATCTAAGTGATGGACTGTTACACATCATTTTCTTCTCATCCTCTAAAAGAAGGAAGGAGCGCTGAGGCTCAGCTGAAGTTAGCAGACCCTCCGCAATTTGTGGACCATTAAGTGCCATCTCTGAGCTTGCAACGCGCCTCTGATCTGATGGCATTGCCCAAGCTGTGCCCGAGAGGGTGGTGCTTATTGTTTCTTTCAGCCTAATGACGGAGCTACCTGGCCCGTGCAGTGCCGTAATATAATGGGTAATAAAGCTCCCCAAGGGTCCCCATACAAGTACAGTGCCACAAGTCATGTGAGCTAATGAAAACCTGGGGGGCTCCATAAAAATAGTCCTCAAGAACCAGTCTCTAAGGTAATGGGTGATGCACCATGATGTGTGTTCTTTAAAACAGTGATTCTCAGGAGGTAGAAATACAGGACTGACATTCTATAAGATACAAGACTATTGAATTACTTGCAGTGCGGAAATGCGTGAGGAAGTAACTTAATCCATCAAAGAATATGTTTTCAGAATGGCTTTATGGGTTTGGGTAGAAATATTCCGATTTTCAGAGCAAGGTAGGAAGTTGTGTTTATGAGAACCCAAAATGGACATTTTCATGAGTCTTCTCTCCCCACTGTCACTCTCCTGAGGAGCTTCCTCACCCTTCACTCTTAAGGTGAGAGGAACCAAACCCTTAACTCCAAAGCCAATGTCAGAGGCTTCTCCAGGAATTCACAAGGTTTCCATGGCTGCTTGGATACCTGAGTGTGAAATCATGGTCAAGGTGCTGTAGCACATCCACCCAACATAAACCACAGCACCAATTATTTTCAAAGGCATACAAAGATTTTTCTCATTCTCTCTATCTCTATATCTGTCTCTGCCTCTACCTCTACTTCTATCTCCAAATTCTGTCTCTTCACAATCACAAACACACACACACACACACACACACACACACACACACACACCCCTTCACATACACACATACATGATTTATGGTTATCATGATGGAAGAGGGGAGGAACATTAGCAAATGACCACACAGAATAGAACTAATTCCACAGGAAACAACTGAAACGTGTTTCTCCTGAACCACCTCCTTCACGCATCCTGATTCTGTGGGTTCCTACCTTGTCCTTTCTCCCACTCAGCACCCAGTCCCCTCATTACTTTCTAGTTCATTGCCACCCTTTCTTTCTCTTTAGCTCTGAGTTGTTCTTGCTGATCATTGATCATCTATTGCTCTTATGAACCAGATGCACAGTTAGGCCATCAGGTGCTCATTAGACTAAAGGTCACTACATTTAGGATTCGTACTTTAATTTATTTGATATACATATCTACCCAGTGGCCACTATGTGCCAGTAACTATTCTAAATACTAAGAAAATACGGTGATCAAGAGGTGGTGGTCTGTGAACGTGCTAGGAAGAAACAAAAGACATCATTACAATAGATGATTTGTACAAGGTGTGGAGGGATTTTGAGGAAACCTCCCTTAGTTTACCCAATGAGTGGCAGAAGACCTAGCACATGAGAGGGACATCTAAACTGAGAATCAGAGTGAATAGCAGTTTCCCAGGTGGTCAGAGGGAGAGTGATATCCAAATCCAGGGAAAAGCTGAGGCAAGAACAATTGTGAAGACAGAAGAGAGAAACATTTTAAGGGGAGTGTTTGATGTGGAATATGATGCTTCTAGAAGGCAGAGGACGAGGAGTTTGAATTGTAATCCTCTAAGACGTGCATGAGTATTGGAAAATAGTGAGCCTGAAGGTTATGTGATCTGATATGCCTCTGGGAGACACCACTCTGCTGGTCATTTAGAGGAAATTTTGAGGGTCGTATGAAAGAGGGGCATGAGTCTACAGCTAGGGGCACAGTGAGGTGTTAGCTACAATAATTAAAGCAAGAAATAGAAAGGATGAGACTAAGGAAGAGGAAATCAGAGTGAGACTAGGGTGTATATGAAAAAACTTTAGATGCTATTTTTAAATGTTATTATTAATTAAAGAAGCAAGGGGGAACTCTTAGATTCCTAACTTGGATAACAGGATCAAGCATGGTCCTTGGCCATCAATATGAGAGATAGAAGTGGGGTTAGACATGATGTGGTAGGAGGACATAGTTTGGTTTTTCAAACTTGAGTTTGAGGCATATGTGCAGATGACCATAAACCAGTTGACATTTGTTACTGCTTAAGATTCAGAAAGTTTAAATAATTCCAAATATTTTTTTATGTAACCCAAAGTTTCATGATGGGGTAACCGTGGGACTCAAACCTTGCTGTATCTTAGCCCTGAATTTGTGATTAGTGCCCTGTTACCAAGTCACAAGACCACGACTTCTAGCACAGTGTCATCAGCCTGTAGCTGTGATGAATGTCTACATTCACATTTGTAATAGAAAATCCCCTCTGGAGTTTTGTGAAAGAATTAACCAAATTGTGGGTCCAGACATCAGCAACGAAGCGGGGTGGGGGCAACTGACCTTTGGTGGAAGTGAACCTAGGACTTTGTCTTCAAAAGCTCCACATCTAACTAGTTAAACCTGGAGACCACTGAGAGTTGTCACAATATATGGGAAAGGATGGGATCCAATCAAAGGAAGAAACTGACCAGGATTCTGTATTTCAATCAATCTTTATGAGGTGAACACAACAGCAAGCAAGCCAGTCCCTGGAATTCTTTTGTCTTCTTAAGCTGAAAAGCACAGAGTATTTCAGAGAAGAACAAAACAACTTTTTATTCTCTCTAATCAGGAAAAGAAATCTATGAGTATAAACCTTAGTAGTACCTTTTTACATGTGTGTATGATACATTTTCTTTAGGGATACAAGAATCTCTAATACCAAAGATAACTAATCAGGGGGCTGGCAAAAGACCAAGTATTTCTGAGGTCTCTCAGTTTGCTACAGGAGCTGGATTTGGAGCACAAGGACTTGTGTATCTAGAATAGTTACATTCGTCCTCCAAACATATACAAAACTGAGTGACAGAAAACAGGCTGTATAGCAAAAGGATTCTGTCCCAGTTCTCCAAGTGCCCAACTTGTCCCCCACTGGAGTGCAAACCAAGAAACAGACTTGAGAATTTCCATGCAGTTAGTCCTCTGTCTCTGATCTACAACTTACTAAACAGCCCTGTCCACTTCCCAGAATCCTCTCATGAGACCAAACTGTATACTTGGACAGAAGGGCATTAACTTTGGTATTTTCTTTTTTATTATTATTAAAGAAAACAATGTGACCTATTTTAAAGCCCTAATTCAAATATATCTTTTTATGAACTTTTCAAACCTATATTTTGCTCAAGTCCAAAACCTTAAGAGTTTGCATTTTTCATGTAGTTTTCTGTCCATGTATTTACCCTGTGTCTCCTTCCAGATTGTAAGCTCTGGAACCAGAAAATGGGTTTTATTCATTTCTACATATACTGCAGTAGTCAGCTCACTATTGTATATAAAATTAATAATATTGTTTGCTGATTTAAAGCTCATTATAATTCCCCTGTGATGTAGGGGGAAGAAATAAAGTCTAATTATTCAGCTAGTTTTAGTTATCTGTTATCTGGCATATAGAAACTCTTCCCACTTGCACAAAGCTACATGAGAAATGCAAAGCAAAATATGTAAAGTGACTTTGTGCAATCCAGAGGACCACAGATGTAAATGATTGTTATCTAATTGTATAGCTTTTCTAGTGGCATTATCATATAGAAAAGAAACTACAAAGAAAAATCCACTTTATCCTTAGTTCTTAATGGGTTTATTTTTATGCATTTTAGAACTTCAAATGATTTCCACAATATGCTTTTAAGAATGAAGAAGAAATTTACTTGACAGAATAACAAATTGAATCAGAAGACTGTGTGGCCAATTATTTAAGGAATATAATATGTTGGTGACCTATAATTAGAAAAACATGGATAAAACACAGTTTCTTTATTCCTTTTAAATCAACATTGATTAATTTTTTTGCCAGTAATCTTTTTTCAATACAATGTAACTGAAATTTTCAATTCAATTCAATGCCCTAGATGGTCTTAAATGCTACTATTTATAATTTAGTCTAGTTAAACACAGGCTGGGCAACCATTTCAATGTCTAATCTTTGTTGAGTTTAGCATCCTTTCTATCTCTCTAGTCCTTCTAATTTTCTTTGTAAGGTCTATAAAATTATTTTAGCACAAAAGATTCTCCTAGAACTCCTGAGTTCTTACAACTTCTTCAAATATTATAGGTAGAAAACATTGTAGGGAATTAACAATAAACATTTTTACAGTAGCTTTACACTTTATGATGCTATCTTGTATATATATAAACATATAATCTTGGGCAAATATTTTGTTACCTGGGTCCCTTTTTTATTATATTACTGTGATGTTTGAAAGAAAATTATACATTTATGTGTTATACAGAGTTATTTTATATTAAAAAAGCCTGATGGAGAAAGAAGTCCACCATCTGGATGTCAATGTCTACTGTTTATTAACCCTATCTTTTCAAGAAGTATGGCTGGATTAATTATTTCAAGAACTGAACTGAGATGTGCTTTCATGAGGTATTAACACATCATCCCCAACTAGTGAAGTCCACTGCACAGCTGAAATGTTACCCATCACACATAAAAAGTTTGGTCTAGCTATCTTTGATCATAATATTTCTAAAATAGATTATACACATTTAAATTCAACCACAAGGAATCTTATGGGACAGACACTAAGCAGGGCTAGGATGTACGATGATGACTAAAATGGCAACTTACTTTCTAGGAACACAAGAAAGATGTGTTTATATCTTCTTACAAGGCTTTTTTTACTGTTATTTTGAGGTCCAGCTCCATCATCCAGAACATCAGTTGAATATAATGGGTCGCCCCAGTGAGCACTAATTTTGAGAAATGTTGGAACCTTACTCAGCCCTAACTCACTTTCTGCAATCGACATTTCAGGTTGTAGGTTTTGTTTTTGTTTTTCTTGAAGGTCATTTAAGAAATTTAAAGTAGCCTAAATAAAAAGGAAAAATGAAATGTACTGGATCAGTATCAAGGAACCCTGAAGCTAGTTCTTCAAGAAGGTTGGCTCAATGCGCTCAAGCAAAGCCATTCAGACACTCTCTCTATTCTCTGACATGACTTGGCTCCATTCCCTCTGGAGTTCTCTCTGCACGGCAGGCAGAGCAACCATCAGCAAACCCAGATCCACAGCCTACCAGCTTGGCAACTCCAGCAGAAAATGGAGGTCTGAATCTCTGTATCTATTAATCAGTCCCAGAGAATTGTCCCTCTAAGGATTACTTGTCTATCTATAAAGAAGCAATCAAGGGGCACCTGGATGGCTCAGTCGGTTAAGCCTCCAACTTTGGCTCAGGTCAGATCTCACGTTCGTGGGTTCAAGTCCTGCGTCAGGCTGTGTGCTGACAGCCAGCTCAGGGCCTGGAGCCTGCTTCGGGTTCTGTGTCTCCTTCTCTCTCTGCCCCTCCCCTCCTCATGCTGTGTCTCTCTCTGTATCAAAAATAAATAGAATATTTAAAAAAATTAAAAAAAAAGAAACAATCAAGGCAGTAAGGGCCTACTGTTTGGCAGGAGGGTGGAGACAGTCTGGGAAGATCCACCAGAACCAGGTGGAACTGGAGAAGACATTTTGAAAGGAGCAGGATGAAAGAGGTGAAGAAAGCTTGCTAGGCAACATACCATCCAAAACATGCCTTACATTCTTTGGAAGCAAAGAGGTTAACCTCACAGAATGTGAGTAACTTTTGCTTTACTAAGTCAAGGAACTTAGAAATAAACTTGCCTTTCTATAGTAGTAGGAAAACACTTAACAAAATTGTTACAAATTGCCAGATCATTTGGAAGCAGCTGGTTCTCCATTTCTCCCTCCATCCTGATTCTCTAGGATTATCTAGCCCCAGACCTCAGACTGTGGGATTCACCTTCCCATACTCACTGGATTTATGTCACACTTTCCCAGCTCTGGTTTCCATTGCCTGGCATTGCCCTGGTGCTGTATGTTCACCACCTGGCCTAAGATAGACAATGTTGAAGAAGAGGACTTTCAAAATTAGCAAATTTCTCAGAATAAAACCTGAGAATGACTTCACTTCCTTGAACTCATCTGAAACAGACTGTAATCCCCATCTCTCAAGCTGAGGGATATATTTAGCTTTGGCCCTGAGTTACCCATCTTCATGTTTCCATGTCTCCCTCGAACTTGGTTCTACATTTGTTCTCAGAATAATTAATGGGCAGTGCCATACGTGAGTAGAAACTTCAAAGTTTGCTTCTACCCATCTTACTATACTGTCAAAGTTCATTGTTTACTTTCCACTATTTCTTTCCTTACATTTGTATCCCATCCCGTCTCTTTTGTAGCTCTTGCTATCAGTGTGTTTTCCTCTAGAATTTTCTGCTTTACATTGTCATATATTACTTGTAACATATGATGGACTTAGACACACAAAAATCAGAATTATTAGGGTAGTAAAAGATCTCAGCTTTTTAGATCACTATTGTTAGCTGACATTGCAATCAAAGAAATAAAATACTTCTGGAATCCTGACCTTCAGATCCTGGAGAATTGTGATATCAAGGAGGGTGAGGAAAGACCTATAATTGGATTTGTTTCAAGTAGTCCCCCGGGTCTGAGTGATACATGAATTCATATCATATGTGTTTTCTTTAAGGTCTGCTGATTATTAGGTTACTCTTATACAGAATCTGCCTTATATCCTAGTGCTAATCATCCAGGATTCTGAGAAATTAGCTGCTCATCTCTAAACTTGGAAGCAACTTCTTGATATGTCTTAAGAATACAAGTTACATAGTTTGTCTTGGGTCACTGATTTCTCACCCTGCCTCCTTCTGTCTCTGTAGAGGTCTACTTGGAATCAAGAATATGTCTCCTCAGGCCACTGTATTGTGTACCAAACTTTTCATTGAGTCACAGTCCAGAATCATGTTGTTAGAGGAATAAGACAAGGTTTTCCTTCATTTTTGATTGCCACAGACTAGTAGCAACAAGAGTAACCCAAATCACCCAAAGGATGATATGCCATATCCCTTTTTGGAAATAAACAGTTTAAAACTAAATAAAGTATCTCTCTCTTTTCAAAAAATTATGTTTCCAGATTTGTAGAACATGATATCATTGGTGTACTGTATTTTCATTTCTCCTGAAACCACATTTGTGTGTATGTGTGTGTGTGTGTGTGTGTGCAGTGCTTAAAATAAAAATACTTTAATTATTTAATATTATTTACTCTTAAAAAGTAATTAATTTGAAAGCTTATAATCCATTATTTTTAATTACTCTTTAAATGAATTTTTAAATGTTTTTATATATTTTTGAGAGAGAGAGAGAGACAGCATGAGCAGTGGAGGGTCAGAGAGAGAGGGAGACACAGAATCTGAAGACAGGCTTCAGTCTCTGAGGTAGCTGTCAGCACAGAGCTTGACACGGGGCTCAAACCCACGAACCACAAAGTCATCGCCTGAGCCAAAATTGGATGATTAACCAACTGAGCCACCCAGGTGCCCCAATCTTTAATTACTCCTTAAAATGAATGTTCCGATTTTCTTTTTTTTTTAATATATTTTTTTTAATTTTTGAGAGAGGCAGAGCACAAGCAGGGGAGGGACAGAGAGAAGGGTGACATAGAAACTGAATCAGGTTCTAAGCTCCGAGCTGTCAGCACAAACCCCGATGCAGGACTCGAACTCACAGATCATGAGATTATGACCTGACTTGGAGAACAACAATGCCAGTAAAGCAAGGGAGAAGCTGTGTCTTTAGTTCCTTAGCATTTCAAGTCACAGAGCATCACTTCTGCTATACCCTATTGCTCAAACAGTGACAAAACCCTGCCAAGATTCAAGCAGTGGAGGCACGGACCACATCCCTCTGGAAGGAATTTCAAAGAATTTACAGATGTGTTTTTAAACTGACATAATGCAAACAATGTGGTGATTATCACATGCACTTGTCTAAGTAATAAAAACTCTGTCTCCTATAAATTAAAATATTTAACAAACAGTTATTGAGTGTTTACTATGTGTCAGGCTCTGAAATAAATGCTGTGGCTAAAAGAGATGAATACAGAGTTTTGGCCCTGAAAGTGCTTGTCTTCTAATAAGGGAGAAAGACATAAACTGATCATTAGAACTGATCATTTTATAACATGGTAGATATGATGGATGATGATTGATTATTTATTCCAGGGAATGGGATTAGAACAAAGGCGTAGACACAAAGGGAAAACAAAGAAAAGGGTGTGTGTGTGTGTGTGTGTGTAGACACAAGTGGTGTGTATTTCTGAAACACATGCTTGGGTCAAAGAGTGACTGGAGGTGAGGCTGAAGAGAAAAATGGGACCTAGAACACGTAGGGCCTTGGGGACAAGGAAACTCACTAAAGTTTCTCCTGTAGATCTTGGGGAAATTTTGAAGAGTTTTAAGCAAAAGCGTGATATCCCATTTATTCAGGAGCTGTGTTGAGGACGGAGTTAACAATAGCGACCAAAAGAACCAGTCAGGGAAATGTTGCAGTGATTTTGGTGACAAAAATCAGGTAAATCGTAGTAGTGATGCAGAGGGTGACATCCAGATCGTAAGTACAAAGTCAAGTCTACAGAACTAGATGACTGTTTGGATAAAGCACCTGGAAGAAAAGGAAGTGAGAAGTTTCTTAGTGTAGGGGGCAAGATGGCCAGAACAGTCACTAAACTTACAAAAGAAGAAGGGATTCTGGGAAAGATGAACTAAGTTTTGCTCATATGGAGTTTGGTGGTCCTTTGAAACACCTGAATTATATATGATGGAAAATGTAGTTATAAATAATAATGACTGTACATCACCGTTCTTAGCAGTAAAACTGCTATGAGAGTTACTCAATGACCCTTCGGGCTCTGGCCAGGCATACCTCCCAGATACTCCTGGATCCCTCACATGAGGGTAAACGCATAGCTGAATAAAGCACGTATCAATAGCTCTAAAGGAAAACACTAAAAAGTGGGATAGTATCGATGAATACAGATAAACATAGGGTATTCTAATGGCTGTTATTAACATTTTTCTCTACATGAGGAACATAATACTAAGTTCTTACAGCATAAAAATGTTTGCACTCCTATGAATCCTATCCAATGGCTCAGTTTACCTTTTTTACATCCCAAAGTCCTTGGGATTTCAAGGACTTATTTTCATTTATGGAAGTCTGTGAACTAAACCCTATTTGGTTCTTTTACTTAGAAGTCTGAAGGGAGATATTTTTCCCATTGATCATATAAGTAAAGAATATTTGACGAATCTAATTGGATTTTTAAAACTGTAAGTTGATTAAATGCACAATCTTATTCTGTTATTTAATCATTTCAAAACATCTCAGATTATTGATTGAAAAACATGAATAATAGAACCATTTTACTTTAATTTTGCTGGTAGATTATTAATGGATAAGAGGACCATTATTAAATGTTATTTTACCGTCTTTTAAATTTTTATCATATCTATGAATTTAAAACATATATTTAAAATACCAGCTCATGGATGGCTCTTGCTTTTACACAATCTGGTAATTTTTTACTTTAACTAAAATGCCTAATTCATACACATTGAATGAAGTTATTGATATGGTTTAATTTTACCATCTTGCTATTTATTTTCTTTTTGTCTGATCTGTTTTGGAACTATTTCCTTCTTTACCTCTTTCAGAATTTTAGAATATCTTTATGATTTTATTTTTATCTCTACCTTGTCTTACTTGTTATAGTTCCTCATTTTATTTTATTTTCCATGAGAGTTCTTGAGTTTACAACATACCTCTTTAACATAACTCAGGCTGCCATCTAATAACAGTAAATTCTGTTATAATGTAAGAATCTTACAACAATGTAATTCCATTTTCCTCAATTATTATTTTGCTATCATTATACATTTTACTTCTGCATATGTTTTAAACCTCACAGTACATTCTAATTTTTTCCTTAAGATAATAATATATTAAAAGGTTTAGAAACAACAATGGGGTTCCTGGGTGGTTCAGTCAGTTAAGCATCCGACTTCGGCTCAGGTCATGATTTCACGGTTCGTGGGTTCAAGCCCTGCATTGGGCTCTGTGCTGATAGCTAGCTCAGAGCCTGGAGCCTGTCTTCGGATTCTGTGTCTCCGTCTCTCTCTGACCCTCCCCTGCTCATGCTGTCTCTCTGTCTTGCTCTCAAAAATAAATAAAATATTTAAAAAATAAAATAAAAACAATAACAACACCAACAACAGCAACAAAAGCCCTTTGTTTTTATATTTACCCACAAGATTAGTTTCTGGAGATCGTCATTCCTTTTTGTAGAGCCAGCTTTTACTTGATATCATTTTCTTCCATCCAAATAATTTTTTTCAAACTTTCTTGCATTGCAAGCCTGTTGACAATAAATTTGTTCAGCTTTTAATTATCCAAAATTTTATTCAGTTTTCATTTTTGCAAGATAATTTCAAAGACTAGGATTCCAGGTAATAATTTTATTTAAATACTTTAAAAATGTCTCTCTGTGGTCCTCTGGCTTGTATAGTTTCTGCCAAGAAGTTTCCTGTTTCCTCTCATCTTTATCTTCTTCCTCCACAAGTAATGTACCTTTCTCTCTGATTGACTTCAAGATTTTATCTTGGGTTGTAAGCAGTTTGCTTATTAGAAGTACTATCCTGTGTTTCTCTTTGTGATCCTCTTGCTTATTTCTCTAATCTTCTTGGTCCTGTGTTACATTGTTTCTCATTCCATTTGGTTAAAATTTAAAAAAAATATTTGGTTGTTTCTCTTAGCTTTAAAAGGTACATTTAAAAAACTTTGGGATGCAGCAAAGGTAGTTCTTAATTTTTTATAGAAATTTTTAATGTTTATTTATTTTTGAGAGAGAGAGAGAGAAAGAGAGAGAGAGAGAGAGCAGAAGCAGAGGAGGAGCAGAGAGAGTGGGAGACATAGCCTCCGAAATAGGCTCCAGGCTCCAGGCTCCAGACTCCAAGCTGTCAGTACAGAGTCCAATGCAGGGCTCAAACTCACAAACCGTGAGATCGTGATCTGAGCCAAAGTTGGATGTTCAAACAACTGAGCCACACAGGCACTCATAAAATGTACATTTTTAAAATAATCAGAGTCTACTTTCAAATGCCACTATACTGTTCCAGGTGTAGTGTAGATATACTCCCCAAATCCTTCCTCTCATCCCTGTGACGTAGCCACCATTCACTTCACTGATAGAATCACCAGATGCAGTGCTGCTATATTCTTTTAATAGTTATTTTGTATCAATTAGGAGTAAGAAAAAAGAGAATGGTTACCTTTATTTTCATTTTGTTCTTCTCAAACATTCTTTTTTATTGGAGATCCAAGTTTTTGACCTCCAATATTTTTCTTTTGCCCAAAAAACTTTCTTAAACATGTCCCCTGAAAATGATGACCTGTAGTTTTGGTTTGTCTGAGAAAAGCTTTATTTCTCTTTAATTTTTGAAGGTTAATTTCACTGGATGGGGAATTCTAGATCGGCAATTAATTTCTTGCACAATTTGAAGATTTCATCTACTCTGTTCTCACATGGTTTCTGATGAGAAATCAACTGTATTTCTATTTTTGTTTCTCTAGGTAAGAGTGGATTTTTAGCCCCTCTGATTTCCTTCAGGATTTTCTCTTTGTCTTTGATTTTCTTTTATTTGAATATGATATACCTTGGTGTTGTCTGAGCCTTCTGCATCTGTAGTTTGGTGTCTGTCTTCATTTTTGATATTTCTCAGCCATTATTTCTTCAAATACTTCTTTCACCCCTTTCACTCTTTCTTCTCCTCTTATTCTAATTATGTGAATTTTTTATCTTTTGCCATTGTCCCACACTTTTGAGATGTTCTTTCTTATTCTTATTTGTTTTTTCTTCATTTTTAAAATGCTTTATTTATTTATTTTTTTTGAGAGAGAGAGAGAGAGAGAGAGAGAGAGAGAGAGAGAGAGAGAAAGCATGAGAGTAGGGGAGGGTCAGAGAGAGAGGGAGACACAAAATCTGAAGCAGGCTGTAGGCTGTGAGCTAGCTGTCAGCACAGAGCCTGACGTGGGTCTCGAACCCACGAACCATGAGATCATGACCTGAGCCGAAACCGGGAAGCCAGACACTCAACCGACTGAGCCACCCAGCGCCCCCCCCCCAATTCTTATCTATTTTTCTCTTTGCATTTAAATTTGAGAAGTTTTTGTTGACTCGTTTTTAATTCCCCTGCTTCTCTCCTGAGCTGTGTCAAATCTTCATGTCTGTTACAATGCTTTTATTTCTAGTGTAACTGTTGGGGTTTTCCTTTTTTCTTAGAGTTTCCATCTTCTTGCTGACATTACCCATTTGGTCTTGCATGAGGTCTACTTTTTCCATTAGCTCCCTTCTTGTGTTAATCAGGTTATTTTCAATTCCTTGTCTGATAATTCCAACATCTGTGTCATACATGAGTGCAGTTCTGTCCCTTCGAACTGCACTTTTTCTTGAATGTTTTGTTGAAACATGTTGTATGAGTACAGTTTCTGAGGTAAGCATCCCTTTCTTGTGAGGATTTATATTAATCCAGGTAGAAGCTGGGCTGTGGTTAATGTTTTTATTGTAAAGTACCTGAAGTTTCAGATTCCTGAAATGTCCTTGTTTTTCTTTGTCTTCTTGCCTTTGGGTCTTCTTTCCATACTGTTCCTCTAAGAGTCTATGTTGCAAAGCTCTCTCCACTCTATTTCTTTGTTGTTATACTGGAGTTTTGGTGTGGTGGGAGAGAGAGGGAAAGGAAAAGAGTCCCATCAGCTTCTGATAAACTTTTAGTTTTCTAGTGGAACTGTGTTTCAGAGGTATGGCTTTTGCAAGTGTTTTTATCCCTTCTTTAGCCATGTAGTTTTGTTTTGCTTTGCTTTTGATTTTGTTTTTATCTCCTTCTATGTTTTACTCCTTCCCCTGACTGCAAGAGTCCGAATCCATTTCCTTGAAGCCCAGTCCCCTGCTAATTATGTTTTTTATTGCTGCCCCTCCCTACCCCTACTGCACACACGCCCCCTCAAATAAAACAAAAAGGCTGATGCGGGCTGGAGTAGGGAGACATCTTCCCTTGGATGGGATAAGATTTCAGTATTGCCCTCTAGTGAAGTCTTTTACATGGAGACTTTGGAGAAGGGTCTGGGAGGCTTTCATAATGCCTACGTTTCAGCTTCATTTGCCAGGGCCATGAACTCAGATTCTTACTCAGATTCTTAAAAAAATCGGTACAATTCCTACAGTGAAAGACCAAGAATGTATGGAGACCTCCTTAGACTGAAGCTCCAGAAGTTTCTTACTTTCCTTGTAGTCTCCACTTCTTTCTTAGCAATTAATCAAATTTACAAGTTGTGATGGTCACCTTTCTTGTCAACTCATCTAGGTACCCATTGTTTGGTTAAATGCTAGATGTTGTTGTGAAGGTATTTTTTAGATGTGATTAACATGTAAATCAGTAGACTTTGGGTAAAGTAGATTATCTTTCATGAGGTGGGTGAGCCTTATCCAATCAGTTGAAGGCTTTAAGAGAAAGGATTGAAGTCTCCTGAAGAGGAAGGAATTCTGCCTCCAGGCTGCCTTTGAACCCAAGACTAGAACTTTGATTACTGTCAGAATTTCTAGGCTCCTCCTCCACCCTGCTGAGTTTGGATTTGCCAGCTCACAAAATTGAATGAGCCAGTTTCTTAATATCTCTCAACACACACACACACACAAACACACACACACACACACACACACCTTATTGTCTCTGTGTCTCTGGAGAGCCGCTACTAATACAGTGGTATTTACATTTTATGTAGAATCTTTAAAAAACCAATAGAATTATTTTCAAATCCTTATCTGATAGCTTCCACCTCTAAATTTGGTTTGGTTAATGGTTTTATCTCTAGGCAGTGGGTCATTCTAGAATTCTCACTTTTTTTTTTTTTTTTGAGTGCCTCATAGTTGTTGACTGAATGCCAGACACTTTGCAGGAGAGCAGGGGAGAGACTGTAGTAAAGTGTTTACACCCAGAAATGGGCATGACTCTTCCTCTGTAAGACCTTTGTTGTGTAAGATTGAGTCAATATGGTCAATAATTGGCCTGAGCTTGGGTTTTGCCATCGATCTGGTTACCTTTGGTGCACCACAGGCTCAGAGACCTGCCCTGGACCAGTGTCACTGCGGTGTGTTTATTTTAAAAGCGAGGCTGCCAAGGAGGTTGTCTCAAAAGTCCTGCTCCCCCTTTAGCTTTCCGTAGGCCATACACACCTGTGCCACAGAGGATTCTCTTGTCCCTCCGCAAATGACAAACTGCTGCTATTTGTTACTCAGTGAAAGCCTTAAGGCGTCTCAGTCATAGCTAAGCTTTTGTGCCTGAATCTCAAGAATGAGGTTTCCTCAGCATTCCTACTCCCTCTTTGTATTTCGGTGTCAGTGATGCTGGGCAAGGACAGCTTCCCTGCCTTTTGCCAAGGACACCGTAGGCAAGAACGACATGGAGGCATGGCTCTCTGTCTTTTAAGTGGGAGTAAAACTATCATAAGCCAAAAGAAAATAAAAAGTTTTTAACTTGTTGCCAATTGGGGAATTCTGAAAATCTTCTATTTTAGGAGAAAATAATATGGTCTATGAAGAAGATAGAAAACACCTCGTCTCCCCTAATGGCCAGTCAATGAGCTATGCTACTTAGTTGAAAAATGCCAGAACACTCACTTTGTTTATTCGGTGCTGAGTCTGGACCTGTAACACATCAAGTTCTGACTACATTCAGGCCATTGCAAGTTTTAAAATCATGTTCATCGTCTTGCTCAAGGTTCCCTTATTCTTCAGTCTACTGAGTTTCTATAGAAACAGTAAGTAAATATATATATAGCATTCTGATACAGCATATTTAATGATATACAAAGTTGGCATGATCCTAGACCCAAAACAATGGTGTTTTATCAGGTGTGGGGTGCTGAGTCTGTTTTTGACAGCTTGTTTATTTTGTTTGGATTTCATCATTTCATAAACGCCATCTTCATACCAATCTCTGATTATCCATCCTTTCTTCTTTCCACATACCCAGTTTTACAATGCTCTAAAATAAAGTCACTGTGTTACTGTGAACTGTTTCTTTGAGGAACTGACTGAAAATGGGAACTTACAAATTGTGGACTTCTTTACGCACTTATGGATCCTGATTAGTCACATTTGATTATTAAATCCAAACGCGATGCTGAATTCTTCCTCTTGTGCTGCTGTGGCCTCTTCCTTTTGTCACTGAGTTATATTTGACACTGTCTGAGAATGATGTGAGACAACGAAAAATACATTGGTATCACTTTCCAAGCAGCTTTTAGTCTTCTGTCTTGGGAAAATTAAAATTAAATCTTAAAATTAAAATCCTATTTATTTTGGTGGAGAGTATTAAAATAACTATCAAATATTAGTACTTTTATACTTATCTATGCTTTTTTTAAATCACTGCATTTCTCATGTTTTATTATTAAAGAAATAAAGAAAATAAGTGATAACAACTGCTAAAAATAACTGGTAGCTGGTAGTAGGCTTCCAGTCTAAGATAGTTTTATGTAGAATACATGATAGGTAATATGAAATCTTAAAAATTTTGCAGTCTTCTTTAATGAGAAGGATGCTGGACTTGAAGTCAAAATATCTTGGTTGCCTCCCAGTTTTGCTATTTTCTGTATGCTTCACTGGGAAATTCCTTTTCATCTCTGGTTCTCAGTTTCCTTATTTAAAATTTTATTAAGACTCCATGTGTATCACAGGGCACCTGAGAAGAACAAATGGATTAATGCATTTATACCTAACACAATTGAAAATCAATGCCATTATGGCTTGCATAAGTTAACACTCTGTACTTAAGGATAGTGACATGCAAAAGTTCAAAAGATTTAAAGAAGAGCTCACTGTGGACTCCATACAACTTCATGGTAGAATTCACAAACCCAACATTTCAATCAATCTTATTTTGGAGATCGGTCTTTCTTCCATCCTAACACATTTTATTTATTTAAAAGTTTCTTTTCAATATTTCAATATTTTTTAACAATATCAATTGTTTTTCCACTTGCATTTGGAAAAAAGAGTTCATTGTTATTTTGATTGTGTCATCTAAGCAATAAATAGCTTCATTCTAGTTGTGTTGGCTTGTGAATTTGAAAATAAAGGAGTTTTTCTAAGAAATGAGACATAAATTTTTGAATTGTCAATGTGGCTTTAAAATTTTTAATTCAGGAAATAATTTCCATGTGAATGTAGACACTTCTAATTAAAATGCTGATCCCTAAAACCTTTTTTTTTTTTTTATGTATCAACACATTCCTCTAATGGACCACACAGCGACTCCATTCTTTCAAAACTCTGCACAGAGGACCGTATCATTAGTAGGAGTAGGAAAACTAATCCTGGTAAAAATAAAAATTTCCCACAAGTCTGCTCATAAGCCAAAGTAACTTTGAAGACATTTGATGATTTTTCCCTCAATGCTTGTACTTTTGTTTCTGAATAAGAGTATAGTTAAAAGAAAACAAAGTGCTGGTCATAAATACAAACCCAGAGTCAGAAATTTAATGGTCTGCTAAAATATCCTTCCCTGATCGATCCTAGGGGAAATGTTTCCTTGGAGCTTTGGTGAACATAATACATGGGATTAGTATTTCTGCTTAATTTGAAGTCATTTGCCCTGAAAATTTACTGATATTTCCCCCAAAATAAAGATCCACAAATTCTGATCTTCAGGACTTTCTCCTCATCTTTTGGTCATTTTAAATTGGGTAGATGCAAAAGCTCTTCTGGGGGACACAATCTAGCATAAATAAAGGTCATTATTAACATGATGAAGGGAGTATGCATTCTTTCTTTTGTTGGCATGGACCCCTTTATTCTCTAGATGTGATATATTGGTGGTAGACAGAAGATAGTCTAAGGCGAACGTCCATCACTAGAGCTTATAAATCCGTCCCAAAGAGAACCATCCCAAGGCTTCCTTGGGAGATCTGGGATTTTTTTTTTTTAACCTTTCACTTTTTGTTGAAGTTTATTTATTTATTTATTTTGAAAGAGAGAGAGAGAGAGAGAGAGGCAGAGACAGGAGAGAAAGAGAATCCCAAGCAGGCTCCACACTATTAGTGAGGAGCCTGATGCAAGACTCAAACCCACAAACCATGAGTTCATGACCTGAGCCAAAGTCAAGAGTCAGACACAAAGCCTACAGAGCCACCCAGGTGTCCTGGCAGATCAAAGATTCCAACCAGGCATTTCTCCTTAAGTATGACTTCTGAACAAAGTATCTTGTGTTTCAAAAGTTGTTTTACTTGTATTAATTTTAAGTTTTTTAATGTTTATTTTATTTTTGAAAGAAAGAGAGAGTGTGAAAGAGAGAGGGAAAGGGACAGAGAGAGAGGGAAACACAGAATCCTAAGCAGGCTTCAGGCTCTGAGCTGTCCAGCCCAGAGCCCGATGCAGGGCTCAAACCCATGAACTGTGACATCATGACTTGATCTGAAGTCAGATGCTTAATCGACTGAGCCATCCAGGTGTCCCTTTGTAGTTATTTTAAAGGGTAGATTTTAAGGATATTTTAAAGGGCAATGTGGTTTAAGAGTCAGAAGGGAGGGGAGGTTTTGTGCTGATTCCACTCTGCCATCTAGTTAGGGAGGATGGCTGATTGTTTCTGCTCTGTTATTGTCTGTTTATTTGACTATAACCTTCCTTATAGATCTCCATTATGTTTCTTCTTTTATAGAGAGTAGAAAATACTGCATAAAATACTTAATATATTTTATGCCTTTCCTAAACCATATCTTTGCTGTGTTCATGTGGTTATACAGAGGGGAAAAATTAATTGAAGTTTTAGAATGGATATTTTTTCCTTTAAGAAACTCTCATTTACCCTCAATATTTATTATGTGAGGTAAAACAAAGCCCAATTCTTTCCTGAACAGAAACTGTTTCTCTTTTAATTTTTCATGATCATGGTTACAAGAAATTTGGTTGAAAACACACACAAAAAGTGTTTTTGAAGTGACAGATACAAATGTAAATATATTCAAGTGTGTTAAGTATTATATAGCCAAGATATTACTTTTTGTTTACTAATTAAAGATTCATTGTAAAAGGATGTACGAAGGTTTATTGTTATAAAAACTTTAACAATAGGTAGTTATGACCAACCTCGGCGGCCCTCTTATGCTACCCTTATTGCATTCATTCATTAATTCATTCAACCAACTTTACGGGATGCTGGTGGTATTCACATCACTGACAAGTTCTGGGTAGAGAGAAACCAGAAGTGAAGCCAGCTTTTATGGATCTTACAGACCATGCCTATAAAAATGAGTCAGGAAGTGGTGCAACCATACAATATTTAGAATATGATTTAACTGGGAATTATAAATTATGTCTGAACAGAGCCCATTAAGCCAAGTGTTAAGTCACTGTCCCATTAGTAATTTAATACATGGTAATAGAAATGATGACCACTTAAAAAACTGGCAAGCCTTCTTGGCTCATTTCTCCTTCTTTCCTGAAGATTCCCACCCTGAGATCAGCCCTATTAGTCCACAGATTTTTTCAGCCTGATCATTTACATATAGGCAAGGAGACAAATGTCCATCCCTCAGACAACGTTTTCATGGAAAATCTAAAATATTCTTCATTTGAACTGAAATGACTGTAGACATATTGTCAGGAATGATAACGTCTAACAGGTTATAATTGCTTTCGAGCTGTGTTGACTCTTTCCTGACTTGCATTCTCTCCAGAGATCTAGAGCCAAAGAGTATGTCTGCTACAAGCCTCAAATCATTAGCAATGAATCTCCTCCTCCCAGACGGAATGTTTCCCAGTCATCACACATAGAGTTGGCCACCTCTCCTAGGAACAAGCCAGGATTAGCATGGAAAGTGCTCTTTTCATCCAGCCTCTAAATTGAACACTTCCTTTAACTTCTGTTTGAAGCCATAGTTCGCCCACAAGTGTGCTTAGAATAGTTCACACAAGTGCTTAGAGGGAAACCTTCTGGTGATCGTGTGAGACCTTCCTGGACACTAGAAGCCTACCCCATTTAGGCCAGGGATCTGGACACATATGAGAAAAAGAAGTTCCTCACCAAGAAAAACCACCTTTTCCACAACAATTCCACTTCACCTGAAGCTCTCTTGCAGATGGTGTCTTCCTTCCATAACCGACCTGCCTTAATCTAACTGCTTTAGAATCATTTTCTTCAGTCCACAATTCCACTGCCTTCCTCTGCAATGCTTATTAAAACTGTCACTCATTTTTGGTTCCATCATCTAGGTACAATACTATTTCCTCCCACTGTTGCAATCTAAGATATTCTAGGCTCTGGCCCTCTGGGCTCCTTTAAAAATTTCTTAAATGTTTATTTATTTTGGAGAGAGAGAAAGAGAAAGAGAGAGAGAGAGAGAGAGAGAGAGAGAGAGAGAGAGAGAGAGAGAGAGCAGGGGAGGGACAAACAGAGGGAGACCCAGGCTCTAAGATGTCAGCACAGAACCCAATGTGGGGCTTGAACTCACAAGCTGTGAGACCATGACCTGATCTAGGTCGCCCAACTAACTTAGCTGCACACACGCCCTTCTCTGGCCTCTTTTACCTAAATTCTTTCTGCTTCTTGCAAAAATTCCATGTCCACATAGCTGAACAGTCTGACTTCTCGGTTTTCTATAGCCTCCTTTTGGTCAATCAACTACACTTAACCTTCTTTGGGTCACACACTGCCATGCTCACCCTGTACTTGTCATTAACTACAGTATTTCCACTGCCAAAATCACTAATTTGGACATCCCGCTGGCCACATTTGCTTATACTTCAAGCTATTAATTTTATTATTTTTTACTCATTTCTTAACATTCTCTCTTAGTTGCTTCCATCAAACACTTTTTTGGTCTTTCCAGCTGAGACACCATGGTTTGTTTTTCTTGGTCAAGAGTTTCCTTGATTAGCCTCTTACTCCATCATCCTTCTATCAACCATCAGGTCTGGGTTGATGTAAAAACCTGTTGTCTTTCCACAAATGTCTGGCTTCTAGGATAATGAAGAAACAGTCACACTATAAAATAAGCTGGAAAGCATTTGGGCTACAAAGTGGGTGAGACCCACCCATCTACTTACATTCATACAAAAAAGGCTATTTTTTGTCATCTAGAAGTGGTATCTCTCTTTCTGTCTAAAGCTAATATCTTCAATTGAGACCCAGTTCCCTCTTCCTTTTAGCCGGCTTTCTCAATGTATTAATTTATCTATTGTTACAAAGCACCACAAATGTGGTTAAAATATCAAATATATGATCTCACAGTTTCCAAAGGGCAGGAATCCAAGGGTGGCTTAGCTCCATGGTTCTTGCTCTGGGGCTGTCACGGGCTTGTGGTAAACCAATGGCTGAGACTCATTTCTATCAAGATTCAACTGGGAAAGGTCTACTTTTAAGTTCACTCGCATGGTTGTGGGAAGACCTCAATTCCTTGCCATATGCAACTTTCCACAGGCTTCCTGAGCTTCCTCATAACCTTGTTTCCCCCAGAGGAACTGCAGAAAAGAGCAGCCAAGACAGAAGCGTAGTATATTTTTGAATCTAATTCAGAAGTGACGTGACATCATTTTTGTCCCATTCTATTTGTTAGACCAACCCTAGTAAAATGGAGGCAATAACATAAAGGTGTGAACAGCACAGGTGGAGATCATTGATAGTCATTTTGGAGACTGACCACTAAACAAAGGTATTTCAAATTCTTGATTTTCAACCTCTTTTTTATATTGTTAATATAGGAGTGTTGATACTATATGCTTGGGCTCTCCTCTATTGGCTTTTAAAATATAAATATGTTAAATTTCTCTCACTAGAAAAAAATCCCACATATCCTTCTATTGCAACCTGAATTGTGTCCACACTGCTCTGCTGAGATTTTGATTGCCAAGGTCACTGGGGGCATCTTTGTGGTTGGATCTTATGGACAATGTTCAGTCTTTAGATCTCACTTGAGAACTGAAAAGCAGTTCATATTGAGAACCACTTTCTCTCTTTTAATATACTTTATTGTTTAGGGCACCATTGACATCATAGCAATATTGAGCAGAAGGTACAAAGATTTCCCATACATCCCCTTCCCCTACTCAAGCACAGCCCCCCATGCCTCCTAACACCTTCCCCCACCCGCGTGTTACATTTGTCACAATCAGTGAATCTACACTGAGAGACCACTATCACTGAGTCCTTAGTTTACAAGAGAGTTTACTCTTGGGGTTGTGCTATGGGTTTTGAAAAATATATAATGATATATACCCACTATTATAGTACTAAACATAAAGTTTTTCACTGCTCTAAAAATCCTCTGGGCTTCACCCCTTCATGTCTCCCCCTGACCTCAGCTCCCAGCAACCTGAGACCTCTTCACTATCTTCATAGTTTTACCTTTTCCAGAATATCATACCATTGGAATCCTACAGTATTAATTAGCCTTTTCAGATTGGCTTTTCACCCATTTGTGTACATTTAAGTTCCCTCCATGTCTTTTCAAGGCTTACTAGCTCAATTTTTTTTTTTTAGTACTAAATAATGGTTCCATTATCTGCTTGTGCCACAGTTTATTTATCCATTCACTTATTGAAGGATGTCTTGTTTGTGTCTATGTTTTGGCAATTATGAGTAAAGCTGCAACAAATACCCATGACCCTGTGTTATTTATATACCTTTGCACCCTGTCTGTTGGTGTTACTTAAAGTTCTCTTTCAATCCTGCTTTCTTCAGACATTATATCTTCTTCTTGGGAGACCTCACTTATTTTCATGTCTTTTTTTTTTTAATGTTCACTTATTTTTGAGATAGAGAGCGCCAACGGAGGAGGAGCAGAGAGAGAGAAGGGGACAGAGGATCTGAAGTGGGCTCCACACTGACAGCAGCAAGCCTGATGTGGGGCCTGAACTCATGAACCATGAGATGTTGACCTGAGCTGAAGTCAGGTGTTCAACCCACTGAGCCACCCAGGTGCCTCTATATTCATGACTTTAATTATCATCTGCATTCTGACAATGGCACAAGAACATGAAATCCTTGGATGTAACTGATGATAAAATGTTGAAAACAAATTTCATATGGATAACTGGCTATAAGGCACATTGTTTTACAGTTTCTTGAGCTAGTTTTCCCATTGAAAAGCATTTTTGAATATTCAAATAAAATTTGATGTGGATAAGATAATAGTAATTGCTCTGTATAAGTTTGCACTTTCATAAACTTATCTTGAAAAATATGATGGTTAATGTTTTGTGTATAGAGCATTGTAATGGCATGAAGTTTTTGAAAATGGACTTCATACAGTATGAATCATTTCCTTAAGAAAAGGTTTTCATGTTGCCTTGTTTCATATGTGGTTCTTGTATGTGAGAAAACTATGATTGTGCATTCTTATTGCATTTGGCACATATTTTCTTCCAAAAAATATTATACTGAATTCTACGCACACAGCCAGCGTTTGATAATGTCTGTACTCTTTCAGACATAATTAAAACTTGTAATATTCAAGTAATTGAACTATTATATTTACATTTATTTATTTATCTATCTACCTAAGATGTCTATAAAAATACTCTACAGGGATACTGACTTAATTGCTGAATCTAAAATGTTAATGATTAAAATGTTAAGTAGGGTGTGCATAAATCCACAATTGCATTTAGGACGTCATTTCTGCAAGAAATAGATACCACTAGTTTGTATTCTTAAGGCTCAAACATTGTAAGACAATTGTTTAGACTTTTTTCTATGTGAGCTTTAAGGGAGAAAAAAAGTTTTCAGCACATAAATTCCTGGGAGGAGACTGACTGAGAGTTTTCAATATCATTTAATGAAGCCATTGTTTGAAGTAGCACGTGAAACCTAAATGTAATTGCTTATGGTTAGAACTAAAATTTGGGTTTACACAGTCTAAGACTGTTAATGTTCATTTTAAATGTGTCATTTTTTTTCTTTTCTATATTCTTTTAAAGGCTCTTATTATCAATTCATGCGTTGGCATTGCAATAAACAGAGGATGGCCAGATGTTTAGAAAAAGGGACAAAAATGTGGAAAACTCTTTTCAATACCCCTATTCCTTCCCGCACCCCCACACGCATGGGTGTGGATGCACACACATACACACTCACTCAAACATCCATCATATGTAGAGCAAGACTTTATGTCTATATTTCTCATTAGAACTTTGTGGTGTGTATTTACTCTTTATAAATTTGACTTCTACTATTTTTAGAAAGAACCCAGCTAAAGTACGGTCATGTTGTATTAAAAAGTGTGCACATATACCCCATTGTCAGCATCTTCCACTGATTCACTCAGGAGGAGATGAATATATTCAACCAGGATTTATAAGCATAACATGGCAGATCTCTGCCTTGGCTGGGTATATTCCAGGGGTTTATGTGAGAGTATGCTGGAGTGGTCAGAATTCTAGGGTCACCGTAGGCAATTGAATTATCTGAGAGTCACCAGACCCAAGCTCAGAAAGCCATGATACAAATTTTTATACAGACATATCAAATGGCAACAATATTATAGCTGTTGTTGAATTCATAGTTAGTGTCATTGTGCTACAGCTGTGAGGCAATAGTCTTTGAAGTAAATGGCCAAAATTGAGCTACTAAGGACCTCCATGATTAGGCAGGTTTTGGGGGTTTTGTTTTGTTTTGCTTTGCTTGACAAGTTGCCATTTGATTTTCCTGTAGAAAGTGTGTATCAAAGAAAGAAATTAGTTTTTGCCAGTTTGGTATTCTAGAAACTTCTGAGCTCCTTCAGCTCTGCAGGGTGTCATTTGATGCATGGGTGCGACTTAGTGCTCTACAGCTGTATAAATTATTTGTTTAGGTTACTAAATTATATCTTTTTGTCCCAGGAGAATTAATACATTTCCTTATGTCTCTAGCTTATGAAAGACTACACACCAATGTAAGTTAATCTTCACTGAAAATGCAATTCATGATTGATATCTGCTATTTGTGTGTATCACTGTTTTCTTGGACAAAATGAAGTCCAGGGATTGAACAACCAAAATGAAACCAGAACCATGTATAATCTTTAAATCATCCATAGACGACCAGCATATTGAACCGAAGGACCTAATCAGATTTAAGTCATTGACAGTGTCAAAGTTTTCAATCTCATAATTGGGTATATACTGATTCAAAGAATAGTCTATTAATAGAATAGTTCTATTAGAAGCTCAATAGCTATCTTATTCCATCAATTCATCACATCAGAATCTGATTAGTTAGTCCAAAAAAAGTTGGAAAACAAAGATATATGTGTATGTATATGCATGTGTATACTTAAAGCATATAAATGAACATTTTGTTTTTTCTAATATTTTGATAAAATCTTTCTCTGAGTCTCAGGTAGTTGAAGTTTCTTCTATTTCCCTATGGCCTTGCAAACAAAACCACACTCATGTTGTGTTCTTCGTGGGAGTAATGTAAAACATGAATATGCTTGTATCGTAGTTCAGGTGCAAGGTGTTTCTTGGGCTTTAAGACGTTTTTCCTAAATTGTAAAAGACGCTTTACCCAAACCCATTCTGATATATTTTTAGCAACTTGCAGTCATTGCATTTTTAAAACATTTACCTTGGTTTTATAAAACAAAAGCTGAAAGTCTTTTCAACACTTCTGTCTCATTTTTTTTATGTGGTATGTAATTAAATAGCATAACTAAAATACCAAGTACATCTGACAATAGGCTTAGCAGGAAGCAGATCTGACACTTAATAAGTGAGTGACCGCACCTGTGGGAACAGTCTGGGGCAGCTACGCTCTGCAGTGGTCCAGCTGAGAATCCAGGAGTATGAATTATAGAAGGTGTGGCTCGCTGGATGAGTCACCCAGTGGAAGCTTGTGAAGAGTGTCTGTAGATTTGATGTTCGAGCTGGAATCAAGATTTTGAGCTAATTTCCCCTGGTGCTGCCTCTGAAATGAATTATTCCATTGCTATGACTATAAAATAAGTCAAAAAATGCTTTGGTCCTCACCCACCATAATTTGTCATGTGACTTTGCTCTTCGTGGTCACAAGATCGCTGTGGTAACCAAACATTGCATCTCAATTCCAGGTAGGAAGAAAAAGTATGTGATCAAAATAAAAGTGTAGCACCTCTACTAGAAAAATAATGTTTCCAGAGGAGTCACTCATAGTGTTCTGATACTTCTTGTGTACAAGAAATGATGTGCAAGAAATTATGTCACATAGGTATTCCTAGTTGCAACCAAGACTGGAGTGGATTATTCAGAAGAGTATACTGGAAGGGAGAAAAAAGAAAAAAAAAAGATTATTTTGGTAAAAAAAAAAAAAAAAGAAGGGGAGCTTATGTGGTACAGGAAGCTAGCAGGGTTTGTGCTTCTTTTCAGATTTCAGTTCGAATAGCTCAAAGGTCCTCTGGGAAGCCTTCCCAGACTTCTTCTCCCAGATTCCTTGTTAAGATTTCTCATAGCCCCAGGTATCTTTTCCTCAAGTAATTTTGTTTTTATGTTTCTGTTACTTGATTACTATTTTCCCTCCTATATAAGGATGATGACAGGGATCTGTTTCCATTTTTGCTCACTAATGTATACCTAGCATCTGAGATATTGCCGGACATATATACTAAGTACTTGATGTGCTTATTTTTTAAATGAATAATTGATTATTATCACTTTACAACATATCCAACGAAGAAATCATTTAGTGTTGCTCTATACTCTATGCAGTGCTTACACACCTTCCCTCTGAGTGTTTTTTTCCTCACTGAAACCCATTTTTATTCTTCATTTATATGAAAGGAGAAAATAATTGGTCAGTATCCTCATCATAGCAATTTTATTTCTTTGCTTTATAAGAATTTCTTGAGAGAGGTAGTTTTGTATTATATTTTCTAGGAAAATAATCTACATTGTCTTTCTTCGGAAATTCTATTTTCATTGCCATTGCTTTGTTCAGTCATAGATATAAAACATTTATGTGAGAAGGGACTTCAGGACTCATCTGATTCAAATCCCTCACTTTGGAGATAGAGAAACTGAGGCCCAGAGAGGTTAACTGAATTTCTCAAATGAGATAGAAACATTACTGGCAGAGTCAAAATACAGACCTGGTTTTCCAATTAATTCTCTGTGTTGCGCTCTATTCTTTTTTTTAAGTTTATTTATTTTTTGAGAGATAGAGACAGAGCATGAGGAAAGGAGGAGCACAGAGAGAGGGAGACAGAATCCAGAGCAAGCTCTAGGTTCTGAGCTGTCAGCACAGAGCCCACTGCGGGGCTTGAATTCACAAACTATGAGATGATGACCTACGCCAAAATCAGAGGTTTAACCAACTGAGCCACTAAGGCGCTCCACTTGTGCTTTATTCTTTCCCACGACATGGCTTTTGTGACCCAAACAAGATGCAGTAATAAATAAAGTTCTCACCATAACATGTGTCCAAGAAATGATCTCCTGTTTTTGGTTGTTCCATCTATACTGAAATTAGGGGAAAAAATGGAATTTGGTCTAGTGTTTATAAACAAGGAATAAATAGTTGAAGATGTATTAATCAGGCTTATTTTTATATTTGAAATTCTTTAAAATAATCTTTCTGTTTCATTTACCATCTCTAAATTATGTTATATCCTTGTTCGTGTGTCAGCAGGAGTGTATACTTTTGAATTTCATAAATGTGGGGTTAAAATACTGTATTAGTTTGAAAGAACTGTCCTAACAAAGTACACAGACTGGGCAGCCTAAGCAATTGCATTTGACTTTCTCATAGCTCCGGAGGTTGGAAGTCAAAGATGAAGGTTTTGACTGGGTTGGTTTCTTCCAAAGCCTCTCTCCTTGGCTTGCAGATGGCATCTTCTTCCTGTGTCCTCATGTGGTCTTTTGTCTCTAGGCTGTGTCTTAATCTCTCTTCTTATAAGGGCACCAGTCATATTGGATTAAGGTTCACCCTAATGGCCTTATTTTAACTTAATAGCCTCTTTAAAGTCCCTCCTCCAAATATAGTCACATTCTGAAGTGCTGGGGATTAGACCTCAACAAAAGAATTCCGGGGGACACAGGTCAACCCACAAAAAACATCTCTCAGGTAAATCCTATAAGAAGTCTGCAGAAGGACCCAACACCTTAAGAGAATATATTTTTCTTCTTTACTGAGGAAATGTTTTTAAAATCTTAATTAATCAATATGCTGTAACAATACTTTATAACTTCAATATCAAGCTAATACTGTTAATGAAAAATTATAAAAAATTCTGTTGCAGATGGAGATCCAACCATTGATTGACTTCTCAACTATTTCTAAGGATACATGCTATCCAGTTGATTGCAATTTAGCCATCTATAAGAACCAAGACTGTGTATGGAGACACAACCTAGGCATGAACATCATTTCTTTCCGCTTTGGGACCTTCAGAAAACTTAATCTCTTTAATCTCCTTCATTTACAAAATAGAGAGAGTGTCTACATAAAGAATTGCTAAATAGCATAAATTAAATTAAGGTACTAAATGTATTCTCTCTTAATATCACTTTTCACATATCATCTTATCAATTACAGTTTTACTAACAAACTCCATGTACCAGAAGTTGTGAAATTTGAATACTTAATTATTTGTATAATCCTAACTTTAATTTTCATTTAATATACAATGTGTTCTAGTGGACAATATTCTAGAAGGTAGCCAGTCCAATCAGATGCAAGAGGTAAATTTTATACTCAGTTAAGAGATCAAGGTTAAATTTTATTGTTTCATGAGACTGGACAGTGGAGTATAAGTTCTTTGTTCCTGATCTCATCTAGTAAGGTTTGTCTGTTGAACATGGCATTATCCCAGCTCCCTTGGAAATGGCTAAGGGACTGAAAAATTGTCAATGTGTTGCTTAATTATCTGCACCTGTCTACACAAGAACATCTTATGTGGTGATTATGGATCTGGTGCAAACCATCATGCATGGGGCTTTATTGTACTTCAATTTCCCTTCATATCTCAATCCAGTCCCAGGGCTACCTTTTGGCTTATGAGCACCCCCATTCAACACAAAATAAATTGGTTCCACTCAAGAAGATTAGAAATGGTGGGAAATATAATTCCCTCTTATTCTTGGCAACAGCGTATGTGTTATTCTAAACCAGAGGAAATACACAGGAGGAAGAAGAAAATAGATTTTTTTTTCTTCAACAAAGTTGAAACTCTACCAACTAACTGGCCAAACCCTGACTTCAGAAACCACCTGGACATTTCTCTCCAATCCTGCTCTTCCACGCTTTGAGAGACAAGGTTGGAGGGGTATCCAGGGGACGGCTTGGGGCTCCTATCTCGGCAATAACTATGCTTTCAACTGCGGGAAAGAGCACGCAGACTCAGACCCTCCTGGGCTGTGTGACAAAGGAGGAAGGGGGATGGTTTTAAGTAGAGTTGAAGCTTCTGCTTCCTAGCTTCCTCACTTTGCTCCATCTGCCTCTTCAGAGAGCTCCCATCTCCCACTGTGTGCAGCTGACTTTCAAGCACTCCTGGTGGCATAATGACTGAGACAACGATATTTCCTCCAGTTGTCAATGGCACTCCTATCCTGAAACCGTCCCAGGAACCTCATCCAAGTCTCTCTCCTGCCCATCCTTGGTCTCCATGAACAAGAGGGAAAGGCTTCATCATGCCTCTTGTTGATGATCATCTTGGTTTCAAGGCCACATGTATCTAAACATGAAATCATATTTTTATTTTAAAATATAAGTTCTCTGGAAGATCTTGTCTATTGGATCATGTAGCTATTCCTGGAGCCAGAAGAGGAGATCACTACCCAGAGGAGGAGCCAGACTGCTGTGTCTGGATACTTAAAAAGACATTTGGAGGGGAGAGCATCTGCAAATGTTGATGAAAATGGGTTTGGAACATCTCCTTTGATCAGGAAATAGGTGGACCATAAAATGTCTGATACATGATGCTGCCTGCAGCAAACCCACATTCTGAGACCCAGTCATCTTATTACTCTAGAAACACCAATAGAAAACGGAAGAAGGCTGAAAAGATCAAACAGTTTCCAAATGCAATTGATGTGCAGTGTTGAGTTAACCGAAAGGGGTCATATTTTTGCTTTTGCAAAATGACTGATCATTTATATTTCATATATCAAACCAGAGACTATTGATCGGTGTTCAAAAATGCATATGGCTATTAAAAGATACAAGTTTGGTTATGACTTGTTTTGTTTTCTATAATGTTTGTGAGTCTCCAAAGGCAGGGCCTAGTATCATACTTCTTTACACATCAGGCATTTCCTTACTCATAAGAGACACACAACATGTTTTACATTCAATGATCAGGGTGATACAAACGTATTATCAATACAGAAGCTTAGAGCTAGAAGGGATATTTTATCATCTATATTTCATTTTGTTTAGTTTTGAAGTATCTACGTTAAGACCTCTATGTTACAAATGAGAAGACTTAAAAGTGCTTAGTTTCTAAAAAAAAATTAAAAAATAAAGAGAAAGAAGAAGGGGCACCTGGGTGGCTCATTCAGTTAAGCATCTGACTTCAGCTCAGGTCATGATCTCACAGTCCGTGGGTTCGAGCCCTACGTCGGGCTCTGTGCTGACAGCTCAGAGCCTGAAGCCTGTTTCAGATTCTGTGTCTCCCTCTCTCTCTCTCTCTGCTCTCTGCTCACTCTCTGTCTCTGTCTCTCAAAATAAAATAAAGACATTAATAAATAAATAAAATTTTTAAGTGCTAAGTTTTAAGATCTGAGATATGAGTTAGGGGGCCTGAATTCTTCCATTAAAATGTAATAATGATGACACTAATAGCAGCAAGAATAACTTTTCAAGAAAACAATGTAACTCAATGAGGTAAACACTCCTTCGGCTAAGGAGTGAAGATGCAGTTTAGTGGACATACATTGACTCGGAGTCAAGATCTCAATCCTAATGTGTCATCTCAGCCATGTGTAGACCTGAGTGGCAAAGGGATTCTATGGTGGGTCCACTAACTGTGAATTGTAACTACATGCTGCAAAATTCACTAAGCCTTCAGTGATTTCAGTCATTAAGAGTAAGAACAGAGTTCTTTCCTGAAGAGAATCTATGGTTCTAGTCACACATAGATTATTAAAATTAGTTTCATTTTCTTTTGTGTCTACACAGAAGCCAACAAAAACATAGCTCCTGTCTTAATAAGCCTATTGAATATACAAAATATACTGAACTTTCAGGAATGGAAAACAATAGGTCTCTTGTGAGGGCTTGTTTTGATAGCAAAGGACCCAGTGTTCATATAAGAGATGTGCTAATTTATATGTTTAAAAATCTCTTGGGTCTTTTTTTCTAGAAAAATGTGGTACAAAATTCAGAAATGTTCATTTACTAAATCTATCTATGACTACACAGAGGACCCTTCCATCAGTGGTGTTCCTATTCTGTTTCTTCATCTGTTAGCACAGCTTGACATAAAATACCTTTGGGCTACATCTAAGAACTTTTAATCTCAAATTTCTTTCTAAAGGAAATGGGATTTTAAAGTAAAACAGCCTCATTTGTTAAAATATTTTTACAATAAATACATAAGGGCAGTCTTGCTATTGTTCCGGATGAGCTGGGAGCTAGAAAACAGAGACATTTGGCTCATCACAGACACCTTGATTTTGTCGTTGGCATTTATGTGGGCAGGGCTGGAACAGACCTCCAAAATAGTAGTGATAAAGTTCTTTTTATAGGCCTTGCAAAATAAAAAAAATAATATTCAGTTGAGTCTTCATTCTTTTCTTTTCCCTTAGCACATTTGAAAATTATGGCAAAATATTAGAAATCAAAATAGAAATATACTTAGTTAATAGAATTTAGTGTAAAAAACAAGGACATTTATTAAAATGAAATTAAATGAAAAATATAGCTAAAAAGATTAAATAATACAATCAAAAGGAAATAATTCAAAAGACCTTTTAGACCTGTACACTGCAAACTATAAGACATTAATGAAAGAAGTTGGGGAAGATAGAATATTAATGGAAAGATATCCTCTGTTCATGGATTGGAAGAATTAATATTGTTAAAATGTCCATACTACCCAAAGCAATCTACTACATGCAATACAATCCCTGTAAAAATTCCAATGGCATTTTTCACAGAAATAAAAAAAAAATCTTAAAATTAGTATGGAATCACAGATGATGCTGAATAAGACAAAACGATATTGAGAAAGAAGAACAAAACTAGAAACACCATGTTTCCTAAGTCAAACTATATAACAAAGCTATAGTAATCAGAACAGTATGGAACAGAGAGCCCAGAAATAAACTCACACATGTACAGTCAACTAATACTTGACAACAGTGCCAAGAATTAGCAAAAGAAGGGACACCTGGGTGGCTTAGTTGGTTAAGCATCCAACTTTGGCTCAGGTCATGATTTCACGGTTTACGGGTTCGAGCCCTGCATTGGGCTCTGTGCTGACAGCTCAGAGCCTGGAGCCTGCTTCAGATTCTGTCTGTCTGTCTGTCTGTCTGTCTCTTTCTCTCTCTCTCTGCTCCTCCCTGAGTCACTCTGTTTCTGTCTCTCAAAAATAAATAAAAGTGAAAAAATTAAAAAAAAAAAAGAATTAGCAATAGGGGAAATGGTGCTAGGAATAGTGGATGTCCAAAAGTAAAAGAATGAAATTGGACCTTGATCCTATATACTCAAATTAATTTGAGAAAGATTACAGGATTGAATGTAAGACCTGGGACCATGAAGTTTCTAGAAGAAAGCATGGGAGAAAAAACACTTCACATTGGCCTTGGTAATGATTTTTTGGATATGACAACAAAAGCAAAGACAAAACAAAATTTTTTTAAAAGTGTATCATATTAAAAAGCTTCTGTACAGCAAAAGAAATCATCAGCAGCAAATTATCATCATCATCAAGGCAATCCAAGGAATGGAAGAAAACATATCTGATAGGAGGTTAATATTCAACATATATTGGGAACTCATACAACTAAGTAACAAAAATAAATAAGTAAATAAATGAGCAAAGTTCTTGAATAGACACTTTCCCAAAGACAATGGACAAACGGTGTTCTACATCATTAATCATTAAAGAAATGCAAATCAGAACCACAATAATACATTTCTTCAAACCTATTAGAATGGCAGTTATCAGAAATACTAGAGATAAATATTGGGGAAGATGTAGTAAAAAGGAAACCCTTGTGCAATGCTAGTAGGGAAGTAAATTGGTGCAACCACTTTGGAAACAATAGGAGGTTCTTCAAAAAATTAAAAATAAAACCATTCCACTTGTGAGTATATATCCAGAGTAAATGAAGTCAGTATCTCAAAAAGATATCTGCACCCTCATATTCATTGAAGCATTATTTACCATATCAAAGATATGGAAAGAATTTAAGTATCTTTTGGGATAGGAATAAGTAAAGAAAGTGTGTGTGTGTGTGTGTGTGTGTGTGTGTGTGTGTGTGTCTGTGTGTGTCTGTGTGTGGGGGGGGGGTCTGTGTGTTATTCAACCATAAAAAAGAAGGAAATCTTAACATTTTCATCAAAAGGGATGAAACTGGAGGACGTTATGCCAAATAAGAAGAGCCAAACACAGAAAAGCAAATTCTGTATGATCTCACTTCTATATGAGATCTAATAATGTTGAAATTATAGAAGTAGAGAATAGAAACTGGTTGCCAGGAGCTGGTGAGCTGGGAAAATGGGGAGATGTTGATCAAATGGTACATACAGATTTTCAGTTATAAGATGAACAAGCCTTGGGGCCATAATGTACAGCGTGGGGACTCTAGGTTGATGATGCTACAAGAGTGGGTCTGAAATATTGTCACCCCTACAAAAATGATGTGAGGTAATGAATGTGTTCATTAACTTGATTACGGTAATCATTTCACAATGTACACATACCTTAAATCATCACATTGTACACCATAAAAAAATAACAACAGCAACAAAAACAGGTCTTTTAATGGTGGCTACTGTAAACCAAAAGCTGGCGTCCTGACTGTCTTCCTAGGGCTTAGGATCTCCTGCAATACAACCATCTATACCTTTGAGAGGGTAGGGTCTAGGAAGATTCTGTTAAACCCAGCTGAGCTCTCTTTAGCCATATCTAGATTTTCCATTCTATCTTTCAGGGATCAGACATATCACTTTCCTTTCAAACACTCCATTTTCCAATGGGTGCCTGGGTGACTCAGTCGGTTAAGTTACCTACTTCGGCTCAGGTCATGATCTCACAGTTCATGAGTTCAAGCCCCGTGTCGGGCTCTATGCTACAGCTCAGAGCCTGGAGTCTGCTTCGGATTCTACGTCTCCCTCTCTCTCTGTCCACCCCCACCCCGCCCACATTCTGTCTCTCAAAAATGAACTTAAAATATTAAAAAAAAAAAGGGGGTGCCTGGGTGGCTCAGTCTGTTGAGCGTCTGGCTCAGGTCATGATCTCACAGTTTGTGAGTTCAAGCCCCACATCAGGCTCTGTGCTGACAGCTAGCTCAGAGCCTGGAGCCCGCTTCAGATTCTTTGTCTTCCTCTCTCTCTGACCCTTCCTGCTCACGCTTTCTCTCTCTGTCTCTCAAAAAAAAAATAAATAAAAATAAAAACAACAAAAAGAATACATTTTCAAATGTACCTAGCCATATATTGTCTCACTGTTTTCTCAATATTTTCTCACAAGGAAATTCAGAATGTTTGCACATACTGATTCTGAGGTCTTATTCATATATGTCAGTCATGACATCACCAAGTAAAAATGACAGAAGCAGAAAGAGTAGACTGCCATTCTCTTTTTACTACATTCAGATTAGAAAAGTATTGCATTGTTTTGTTTATGCTAATTATGAATGTCTTTGTGTTCTTTAAACACAAAAGTGTTGCTTTAAAACATTTATGATTGAGGTGCCTGGGTAGCTCACTCGGTTAATCATCTGACTTTGGTTCAGGTCATGATCTCATACTTTGTGAGTTCGAACCCAAATTGGGTTCCCTACTATCAGCACAGGGCCCACTTTGGATCCTTTGTCCCTCTCTCTTTCTGATCTTCCTCCACTCATTGTGTCTCTCTCAAAATAAATTTAAAAACTTAAAAAAATAAATATTTATGATTGGTGACCATCTGATATTTTTCAAATGTTAATCTTTAATTTCTGTCACTTACAGAGATATAATCATATGGAAGCTAGTTTGTTACACACCATAGTGTCTTAAAGAGGCAGAGAAAGTAAATGCATTGCTAATCTCAGGAATCTTAGTAGAGGCTCATCCAACATTTAATTTTCTTAAAAAAATAAAGTCACATATCACTGCATGGAGACACAAATAAGTTTGACTGTTTAAAAGAGTAATTCTGAAGAAATATTACACTACAAATGCAAACAGATTGAGAAAGCTGAGGTTGCTCAGTATGTATTGATAATATTAGATTATATCTCTGCATTCAGGGTAATAAAATTCAAGTTTCTAAGAAGGGAATGAAAAATTATATACCATTTTATTTGTTTATTATTCAAACAACTTGGTGATTTATATCACTTTCAGGGAAGTAGGAGGAAGACAAAACTTTCCAAGGATAGAAAACATGGGATATTGGAATTTTAACATATAAATATTAAAAATCAAATGCTAGAATATAAGGTGGGAATATGCAAGAATTGGACTCATTTATGGAAAAAGATGCAAGATATTACTGTGTCTTGTGTGTGTGTGATCAGTTGTTTAAATAGTTTGCTACACTAAAATCATTTCTTCAGGACCAAGATGATGATTTGAAACTCCTAACTATAATTTACAGCATGCACAGATATATCTTATATAGATTTGCCTAGAAAATAAAATCTAATATAGTTTGATCTCCATAAAAATGTGAGTACTGGTCCTCTTTATTTATAGTACATTTCCATTTGTGCTTAAAACATTCATTTCTGCAAATAGCTCTCTATTAATCATTATGCTTCTCTTATTCTACCTCAGACTACCCTTGCCATAATTTTCTGTTTTAATTGGTAGGAATAGTTTTCTAGAGAGAATAGAGAGGCAGGGAATGGAAAGAGATAATAAGAGAAATAGTGTGTTTTGGGGAGAACAGTAGGGGAACTCGTGTGGAAAGATATACACAAATAAAGTCATCGACCACAGCTTGAAGCAATACATTGTGATAGGTAAGCAGAGAAACACTTCAAAAGTGCTAGAAATGTTAAGAAAAAGAGACTGGTAAAGCCAGTAACATAAAATATCATCTCTCTACACAAAATGGTTGTTTATAATACAAAATAGCATCAAAATAACCAAACACTTTTCTAACAATATCTAATGAGGAAAACAAATGGATACTGTCTTCTGGCTACAATCGGATAGCTTGTATTAGACCAAGTAGGCCACTGAAAACAACTATAAAAGGTGGCAGTTTGAGGGCAACAGAAAACAAACGAGGCTGATGGGACATGAGAGGCCAACACTTAGAGGAAAGGAGAATGTGATTAAGGGAGCCCTACATTCTCTGCTAACCTTTCTCCCCCAAGGTGATTTCTTTGCTGATTCCTAATTCTGAGTGTTTCAAATTCCATGGATAAAGCAGCTACTGAGAGGCTAAGAAGTTAAATTCAGGGTTTCCCAAAGAGAGCCTTAGTAAACACCTTATATTTTTAGTGGAGACTCCCCAAAAGGCTACACCTTAAGAGTAAACACAAGTCACAAATACACCAGCCTTCAAATACCACCTAAAGCCCGCCTCAGTTCATCTCAATCCCTTGTTGATACTAGGTGACATGTTCCTCTGTTAACTCCTCCTTACAAGAGAACTCCATCCCATCTGAAGAAGGTGAACATCAGTTGAAGGCTCTGAAACTTTGCTTATGTAATGCTTGCCATGGAAGATATTTTAAAAATCACCAGTAATTTAAAGAAAGCAAAAATAGGGACATCTGGCTGGCAAAGTTAGTTAAGCAACCAACTTTGGCTTGAGTCATGATATCATGGTTCGTGAGTTTGAGTCCTGTGTTGGGCTTTGTGCTGACAGCTCAGAGCCTGGAGCCTGCTTCAGATTCTGTGTCTCCCTCTCTCTCTGCTGTTCCCATGTTTGCTCTCTGTCTGTCTGTCTCAAAAATAAACATTAAAAACATTTTGAAAGGAACAAAAGTAAAGACAAAAAACTATTTCTCAACCAACAAAATGGAAACAAGAAGACAGAAGACAATAGCATAACATCTTTCAGCAAAAGGAAAGACCGTTTGCCCACATAAAGTTCTATTATATTGAAAATATTCTTCAAGAAAATGGTGAAATACAAATGCTTAGAGAAACTGAGGTATTCGTCACCAGCAAAGGCACACTAAACTAATACCAAAGGGGGTCCTTCAGATAGGAGGAGAATGATGTCAGAGAGACACATGTCAAGGGTGGAGGGAATAAAATGTGCCAGTGGATGATAAATCTAAAGGATCGTTGACTATATAAAACAATGTTCATGAGTAAGATTGGCTTCTTATTACTATATATTTTTTGTAATATTTTTGTCAGGACTTGGTATCAAGGTAATGCCAGCCTTACTATTTAAATATGTATAGAGGGTCATGTGGGTAGCTTAGGCCATGATCTGGGCTCAGGCCATGATCTCATGATTAGTGAGTTCAAGCCCCCAGTTAGGCTCTGCATTGAAAATGCTGCTTAGGATTCTCTCTCTCCTTCTCTCTCTGCCCCTCTCCTGCTCACACTTGCTCTCTCTCTTTCTCTCTCTCAAAAGAAATAAATAAACATTCAAAAAATTTAAATGCATATAATGTAAATCTTTAATTGAGATTTTCAAGAAATTTAGCAATCTTACAAAAAGTAGAGGCTCAAAAAAGTGGTAGTGCCCTGCAGGTTTGAAACTCTTTGCATTTGAATCTGCGCTGTGCAATTTACTACCTGTATTCAAGTTCAAAACAGTTGCTAAATCTCTGAGTCTCAGTTTCTATGTGTAGAAAATGAGGATAACTACAATGTTCTCCTTACATTTTTCCATGAAGATTAAATGTTTAAAGCAAATATTTCTGTAATGTGATTAACCCAAAGTCTTGCATATATTTAGTGGTCAATAAATGCGAATTTATTTTTTCCATTTCTGTTTCATTTATTCCTTTGTATTCTCCCCCTGAATGTCTCCAGTTGGGTTTTCTGGATGCACATGCTAAGTTGGGGTTTGGAATGAAGGGTCTAACTATCAGAAGGAAGGGCATGGGAACAGGATGGAGCAGAGGAAAAAGTCGAACTGAAATGTAGGCCCAAGAAAACCTTAGCCAACCCTTGTAGATCAACTCCTGTAGATCTTTCTCTCTCTCAAAATAGATATCTCTCTCTCTATCTTTCTCTATCTATATCTATCTATATCATCTCTATCTATATCTTTATATCTTCTATCTATCTAACTATCATCATCTGATTTAACTCACATTGGACTTAAGGGGTTGAACCTTTATACTTCTATCTGGATCAGTAACTGAACATAGGCTGTCTTATGAAGTGTGGGGCCTTGGGTCAACTTGCTGTCTATAATGGAGGCAATCCTGAAAGATTATACAGCTGTGGAAACCAGTCTTTCTTAAATGAATTCAAATGGCACATCTCCAGGTCCACCACACTGTCACTCTCCTATATCTTCCTCTATTATCTTTTTCTTCCTTTATTTTCCTATTTCCTTCCTCTCTTCACCTTAGTGTACAAATAGAAGGAATCAATTCTCCATATGATCCAGTGTGAGAGCTATGTGAGACAATCTTATCATAGTAGATCTCTACTTGAACTGGATTCAAAATTTGCTCATCTTTGGACATATGGAGTGGTGAAAAAGTAGGACTGTTTACCCCAAAGAGTGAAATTATCTTGTTCTTAGAATGTGCTTTATCACCTTTCCTAGGCTATGTGGCTCTAATCTTTAGCATTAATTGTTGATTTTAGAGATAGAAATCAAAATACAGCTACCTTTGTATCTTAATTTAGTTAAACATTAATAACCATTTATGATGACAAATAAATATACCAATAACAAGTATATTGTTTATTTTTTAATTTGCTTTCGCTGACTCCATGACTAATTTAGGCAGCAGATATGAAGGCCTTCAGATTTAAAAAAAATTTTTAATGTTTATTTATCTTTGAGAGGGAAAGACAGAGCATGAGCAGGGGAGGGACAGTCAATGAGCAGATTCTATTTTTGCATCATAAAATCATTGACTCCAAACCAACAAACTGGTGCTTGAAGAGTATGCACACATCTATGTCTTGGCTGATTCTCATGACTCTTGTTTGAGAGGTAAGATGAAGCATGTGCAGAAGATTGTGTACCATGACATCATACTCATCTAGCCCTCAGTGTCAACCTGAGGCATCTTCTTTGCAATAATAGAGGGATTCCTGTTCCTGTTCATTTCTGTAACTTGTTGAGAAGTGTGTGTGTGTGGAGGGGGGGTAATGCTTTGCTATTTCCATATAAGATGCTGTTGGATTCATCATTTTCTTTGATGTGGAGAAACTTCGCTAAGCAATATTTGAGCTGTATATGACCAGACCCTTAAATAGGTCATTTGTGGCTTCTGATTGATTACCATAGTAATAAGATGAGGTCTCTTTATAGAACATATATCATTAAATACACTGGTAGAAATTTGTTTTACCTGTGAAAAACTTTAAGCAACATAGATTTCTCTAGTCTAGAGAATATATAATTTCTCCATGTCCTTAAGGTTTTAAAGTTTGTTTCTTTGTTTACTCATGTATTACATGTTTATTTATCTATTTATAGAGACAGAGAGAGAAGGGGGAGAGGCAGAGAGAGAGGGAGAGAGAAATCCCAAGCAGGCTCCACACTGTCATCACAGAGCCTGATGCAAGGCTCTATCTCATGCACTGTGAGATCATATCCTGAGCCAAAATCAAGAGTCAGATTCTCAACAGACTGAGTGACCCTGGTGTCCCTCAATGACCCTGAAGTTTTAAATCTCAAGGACTTCAGGGGCACCTGGGTAGATCAGTCAGTTAAGAGTCTGACTTCATTTCAGGTCATGATCTCCTGGTTTATGGGTTCAAGCCCCACATCTGGCTCTGTGCTGACAGCTCAGAGCTTGGAACCTGCTTCAGATTTTGTCTCCCTCTCTCTCTGCCCCTCCCCCACGTATGTTCTGTCTCTTTCTCTCAAAGGTAAACACTAAAAAAATTTAAATCTCAAGGACTTCATATCTGCTGCCTAAATTAGTCATAGAGTCAGCAAAAACAAATTAAAAAATAAACAATACGCTTTTTATTGGCATATGTATATATTTGTCATCATAAAGGAGAAAAGGCACTTTTTTAATTTAGGGATAGCTGTATACAGAATTTTTCTTTGCATTCAGAAAAGAGAATAATAAAGTCATTGATCATTAAATGTTCTCTGGAATAATCTGAAAACTACTGTGACCCAGGTGCTATTCACAGGACTGATGAACAGACAGATAAAACCCTTGCTTTCATGGATATTCCACTCCAGTGGAAGAGACACAGAAATGAAGACGCTAACAAATGCACAAAATATCCAATAAACAAATTAATGTACCATATAATTTAGGCAATGCTTTTGATCAAAGATATGCCAAAATCACGTCATCTAAGACAAAAGCTCAGTGCCTGTGTACTTTGAGAATTTAACTAGTAATAATACATTCACCGTGAAATATTTTAAATGATGCAAGAAATTCTATGTATAAGAGCACTGAAAACATAACAAGGTAGATGCCAACAAAGAAAAAATGATAATGTCATGGGTAATTATTTTCTTTAAATCTATAACACGACTTCTGAAAATAATTTCAACCTTTTCAATTACTGAAGACAATCAGAAGCATCCTCAGTAGAAACATATTTGAGTACAACAGTCGCCAAAATGATTATATAAGTCATTGTATCTCACAGTCAAATTGCAATTTTGAGGAATGATCAGGTTGCAGAAGTGAGTTTCATTTAACTGGAGCCACACTGGCTCATTTGCCCAGAAATAGCCAAGTTATGCAACTGCGTGCCAAGGGAATTAATAACTGATGGATGATCATTCCTGCTCAAAGTGGTGGTAATCATTTGCTACTTAAACCACCACATTTTGGCAAATAAAAAGCCTTCACTGGTGCCAAATCTGTAATTACTTTACTTAACGGTGATGACATGTGTGCCTGTTCTGCAAGATCCCATACTGATGCTTCTGTCGCTGGCTACAAACCACCCAGCACTTGAGATAATAACATCATTTCTGCATCTGTCTCTCTGCAGGATGGGGTTTTTAATTCCTTTTTTTTTTTTCCATTTCATCTTGTTTTGTTTTTTTGGAAGTTAAAAGAAAGATTTAAACCTCACCTTTTCTCAGAGGGCTTTGTTTGATCAACCTTATAATCTCTTACACATGATTTTTCAAAACAGCTCATTTCTCTACATGATTATCCTGGATAATGACTTTGAAGTGACAGTCTATTGATATATGGGTATTAATGTGCATCCATATGCATATTCTTGTGACCAAGTGTTGTGCAGATAGAAACAAGGGCCAGATTTCCCCCAGTGACTTCATCAGTTTCTAGTAGTAAAATTCAATTTCAGGCTGCTACTGTACAGCAAGCAGCCCACAGTGGTTCCCCAAGGTGCTGAGTGAAGAGAACCCCCCCCCACCAGGATCTGAATGCCTAAATCACAGCACACGAGAGGGATTTAGGCCATTGAGAGAATAATCCAAATGTGTGAAATCTCAAGTGGAAGGCCTCCACTGAAGAAGGGAAAATGTCAGGTGAATTTACCTAAGAATCATGAAAAAATATTTTCTATTTTCCATCTGATGAATAGATTCATTATCTCTCCCCAAAAACGTTTCTGAATTATTTTCTTGGAATAGAATAAAAATGCTTTGTTGGAGGGAAGGGGCTGCTTGGCTCAGGTGGTAAAGTGTCTGACTTCGGCTCAGGGCATGATCTCAAGGTTCATGAGTTTGAGCTCCAAATGGGGCTCTCTACTGTCAGTACAGAGCCCACTTAAGATCCTCTGTCCCCCTCTCTCTTTCCCTCCCTGCTCACACACACTGTCTCTCTATCAAAAATAAATAAATGTTAAAAAATACACATTTTGGATCTTAATATAGTCACTGTAATTTTTATTTTTATTGGCTAGTGTTTGTATAATGTGTATATACATATATAGTATATTATTATATACTCTATACTATTAATATATTATAAACTATACAGTTTATATATACATGTATATTGTATATTATTATAGTATATATTGTATACTATTAATATATTATAAACTATATACTTTATATATACATGTTTCCCATACTTTTATTTCTTTGATAATTTTAGTTTAAATCAATCTGTGTCTTTATATTTATTTTTTAAATGACTTTAAGTAGCTTTTATTGAGTTGGGTTTTGAATTTTTATTCATTCTGACAATCTTTGTCTTTTAAAAGGGATGTTTAAACCATTTATATTTAATTTAACAATCAATATTATTTTAATTAAATCTAACATCTGCTATTTAAAAAAATTTGTTCTGTTTGTTTCTTGCTTAGTTTTTTACTGCCATATTTACAAATAGTCATTATTTAATGATTCATTTTGTGTCTACTATTGGATAAATAAAAATACCTCTTATATCTGTGTGCTTGTTCAAGTATTTCAACATGCATTTCTAAGTCTTTAGAGTCCATCTTTAAGCAATATTATACCACTTCTTATATAGCACAAATACAAAAACAATACTACTCCTTCCCAGTCTTGTTCTTTGTGCCATTACTGTCATGCACTTTAAATCCATGTTATATAATCCTTAATACATTATGTTTCACTTTAAGTAATCATTTACCTTGTAAAGATAATAAACACAATAAACATTATATATTTTTATATATATTCAAATAATTACATGTTTTTGCATTCTTTATTCCTCTTTCTTAGATCCAAATTTTCATCTGGATCATTTTCCTTCTCTTTGAAATTATTTTTTGTACATTTATTATATTATAGGCCTGCTACTGATTAATTTTCTTAGATTTTTATGTCTATTAATTTATTTCAGCTTTATTTTTGGAAATTATTTTCTCTAGGTAGACTTCTGGGAAAACAGTGTTTTGGGTTTGGGTTTTAATTTAGCTCAATTTGATGTTTCTTATATTTATCTGTTTCTCCATTCTGGAACACCCAAATTCCTATTCTTTTATAAGTTCCAGAAATTTTTCAGCCTAGAGATTTCTGGTGATTCTCCCTTCCACCTGTGGGTGGTTTCTTCTCATGCATGTTCTGTCAGTCAAAGATGCGAGAGCATCCCGGTGGGAGGAACCTTTAGAACTCCCTGTGTGGAACATTCTTAGCCACCTTGGCCTCCCCAAAGTTTGCTCTGTCTTTCCTCAACTCAGCAACTTTCAGTTAACCCTTCCTGCATTACAACCTGTAACCTATACCAAGGCAATAAACTTAGTAAATCATAGTTCTCACCATTCTTTTATTTACTTGACTCAGGGATGACCATCCTACACAACCTGCTGTCCAATATTTGACAATAGAAAATAGTTGTTTTATGCATTTCTTGATTTTCTATTTGTTTTAGACAGGAGGAAAAATGTGTTATGTTTATTTAGCATGGTTGGAAATGTAATTTTAACATTGCGCTTCTCAATGAGAAATTATCAGCAATAATCATTATTATTATTTTTATCCTTACAAGTGCTCCTAAAAGGGATTTTATTTAAAAGACTGAAGTAATGGAAGAAAGGTACATATTGTTTTCAAATAACTACCTTTTGTACTGTTGTTGTTTTTTTTAATTTTAATTTTTATTTTTAAGTGATCTCTACACCCAAATTCACAACCCCAAGATCTAGAGTAGCATGCCCTACTAACTGAACCAGCCAGGCACATCTACCTTTTGTACTATTGATTCTTTTTAGAGGGTAGTATTTCAAAGTGACACATGAAATAATTTAAAGCATTGATATTTTAAGAAATTCAATAAGTGCTTATCATGTGAAATGATCGTGCTATGATAATAAAAAATACAGGAAATAACAAGTGTGGTGAAAAAGAAAAAGAACCCTCGTGCGCTTTTGGTGGGAATGTAAATTGGTGCAGCCACTGTAGAAAACAGTATGGGGATTCCTCAAAAAATTTGAAATAGAATTACTATATGATCCATGAATTCTACTATTGAGTATTTACCTAGAGAAAATGAAAACTTTAATTCAAAAAGATATATGTAGTTCTATGTTTATTGCAACATTATTCACCATAGCCCTAGTATCCATCAGTAGATGAAAAAAATAAAGCAGATATGATATATATATGCAATGGAATATGACTCAACCATAAAAATGAATGGGGTCTTGAAAGAAAAATAAGTAAAGTAAAAAGAGAGAGATAGAAAGAGAGGGAGAAACAAGCCAAGAAACAGACTCTTGATTATAGAGAACAAACTGATGGTAACCAGAAGGGAGGTGAGTGGGGATGTGGGTACAATAGGCAATGGGGTTAAGTAGTGCACTTGTGGTAATGAGCATTGGGTGATGCATGGAACTATTAATCACTGTATTGTACACTTGAAACTAGTATAACATTGCAAGTTCACTATACTGGAATTTAAAATAAAATAAAATAAAATAAAATAAATGAGATCTTGCCATTTGTGACAACATGAATGGACTAGAGGGTATTATTCTAAGTGAAATAAGTCAGACAGAGAAAGACAAATACTATATATGTTTTCACTTATAAGTAGAACCTAAAAAACAAAAGAAATGAATGAACAAAAACCCCAGACTCTTAAATACAGAGAACAAACTAATGGTTCCCAGAATGGAGGTGGGTGGGGAGATAGATGAAATAGATAAAGGGGATTAAGAGGTACAAACTTCCAATTCCAAAATAAATAATTCATGGATATGAAAAGTACAGCATATGTAATATGATCAATAATATTCTACTAATGATGTCTAATGGCTGCACCAACTTCTTACTCAACACAGCTCCAAAGGCAAGGGAATTGAAAGCAAAAATGAACTATTGGGACCTTATCAAGATAAAAAGCTTCCCGCAGCAAAGCGAACAATCAACAAAACTAAAAGGCAACCAATGAAATAGGAGAAGATATTTGCAAATGACATATTGGATAAAAAGTTACTATCCAATATCCATAAAGAACTTACCAAACTCAACATCCAATAAACAGATAATCCAGTGAAGAAATGGGCAGAGGACATGAGTAGAAAAGACACTTTTTCAAAGAAGACATCCGAGTGGCTAACAGACACATGAAAAGATGCTCAATACCACTCATCATCAGGGAAATACAAATCAAAAGCACAATGAGATATGACCTCACACCAGTCAATATTAATTGTTGCTAAAATTGACAACTCAGGAAACAACAAATGTTGGCAAGAATGTGGAGAAAAGGGAACACTTTTGCACTGTTGGTGGGAATGTAAACTGGTGTAGCCGCTCTGGAAAACAGTATGGAGGTTCCTCAAGAAATTACAATATAGAGCTACCTTATGACCCAGCAATTGCACTACTAGGAATTTATCCAAAAGATACAGAAATGCTGATTTGAAGGGGCATACGTACCACAATGTTTATAAAGCACTATTAACAATAGCCAAATTATGGAAATAGCCCAAATGTCGATCAACTGATGAATTAATTAAGAAGATGTGGGATATATGTACAAAGGAATATTTCTTGGGAATCAAAAACATGAAATCTTGACATTTGCAACAACCTGGAGGATATTATGCTATGTGAAATAAGTCAGTCAGATAAAGGTAGAAAAAGAAATCATATGATTTCCCTAGTATGTGGAATTTGAGAAACTGAACAAATGAACATAGGGGAAGGGAAGGAAAAATAAGATAAAAACAGAGAGGGAGACAAAGCATAAGAAACTCTTAAATACAGAAAACAAATTGAGCGTTACTGGAGGGGTGGGTTAAATGGGTGATTAAGGAGTGCATTTGCTGGGCTGAGCACTGGGTGTCATCTGTAAGAGATGAATCACTGGGTTCTACTCCTGAAGCCAAGACTATACTGGGTGTTAACTTACTTGAAAATAAATAAAAATGACATGATTCAACATTACTTATAGAAGTCAAACCTGAATTCTTTTCTAATTGTTTTATAAATCAAAGGAAATCTTATCTTTCCAACCAAATTTTAGCTCCTTAATGGCTGGTTCTGAATGACATTTGAAGAGTTTTCTTTTCATTCCATGATTGACCAGTGAATCACCATTTCTGTGAATGGCCAATCACAGAGATTGTTCATCATAACCTACCTAGCCACTTTACTTTTAATTGCATTTTTTAAAATATTAAAAAAAATTCTAATGTATATTTTTGAGACAGAAAGAGACAGAGCATGAGCAGGGGAAGGGCAGAGAGAGAGGGAGACACAGAATCCGAAGCAGGCTCCAGGCTCTGAGCTGTCAGCACAGAGTCCGACTGATGCAGGGCTTGAACCCACGAACCTTGAGATCATGACCTGAGTCGAAGTCAGACACTTAACCGACTGAGTCACCCAGGTGCCCCTTAATTGCATTTTGATTGTTCATTTCCATATATTACTAGGTTAAAATTTGGTTCAACTTTAAAGATAATATTTTGCTGGCATTTTCAGAATTTGGACAAGAGCAAAAATAATGCATTGTAACCTTCTTTCCCCAGAACTGTAAGGCACACTTTCATTTGATTTTTTTAAGACAATACTAGCATACTCTCTGAGACACAGAGGAAATCCTAAAGAACTTATGACATCCTTGTCTTTGAGAACATCCTTTCTAGCCCACAATGAACTAAATAAAGATAAAATATCCCAGATGTAGCTGATAGAACACCAGAGATTTCTGTAAAGCTCTTATGGCATGTGAATGACCCAATGGTAAATCCCTTTAAGCTTTCCCCCGGATTCTTCCTTCTTCCTTATATACATTCTTCTGATCTTATTAGATCTAATTCATGGGCACAAGATGCCCTGTGTGCTGGTCATATCACTGGTTATATTGCTGAAGCAAAGAACTGAACTATTAGGGAATTCCTCTGGTTTACTTGCACATTTGCTTGTTTTGTTTTGTTTTGTTCTGTCAAATAGCCTCAAGGCCTAAGCCTCAGGGCTTTCTCTATAGTTAAATGTCTTCCTTTCCATTCCCCTGTGCAGCTGCTTTCAAACCCAACTTGGAATTCAGGATGATGACGGACAAAGGTACTCCTCATGCTAGGAAATTCAGTGGAGAACCTAGGCAAAGAATAGTATTTCTGAAATATCCCTGTAGAGTGTCGGCAGTGATGATTCATTTCATAAGCAAAGGAGCAGTTTAATTGTATCCCTTTTCTGGTCTGTGTAGACTCCCAGCCGAGTCATGTCATCTGTGTCCTGCTTCCAGGTTTTATGTATTTTTGAGGGAATCATAAAAAACTCCCCACCCTCTTCTTCTTGGCAAAAAGCTCTCAAAGCCAAAGAGCAAAGAAAACACCCCGATGTTTTCACTGACATGCACACACACGCTCAACCTTGACTTACAGGGCATTTACGAAGATTTGTGAAAACGGTGAGTCACCTGTGTCTTCAACCGTCACAAGGAAGTCGGTTATTTCTCCAGCCTGTTTCCCCACCTGACTTATTCTGTAATGGAAAAGAAACATGTTTGAAATGGCTCAGCTGGAAGCTTTATCTCTTTCAGAGTGTTCATTCTTTTTCTTAGGGCAGCACCTGCTAGTGTTTGTTATTGTTTGTGTTGCCTGGGATTTTATCAAGGGGTGTAAGACGGAAACTTCTTAAGGCAGAATGCATCAAAGGTTCGCATTTCAGATTGCTGTGTGTCTCAGTGCTAAGATGATAGCTGTTGACAAAAGCCACCGATAAGGAAGACGATATTTTATTATAGATTTATAGATCTATAGTAAATTACAGCTGGCTAAAATTATTTATGAAACAGCAATTGCATAATGTTAGACATTTTAGGAGTAACAGTAATAAAAAATATAGTTGACATGATCTCAAAGAATAAAGCTAACCCTGGGTGGCTTCATTTGCAGAAAATACCATGGGATCACACTTTTGGTTATTGCTTTGGCTCTTTATCTTTTATTATTATTTCTTTAATGTTTTTATTTTTTTGAGAGAGAGAGGGAAAGAGAGAGAATCCCAAGAAGGCTCTTTGAACCATCAGCACAAAGCCTGACTCAGGGTTTGAACTCACAAATGGTGAAATCATGACTTGAGCCAAAATCAAGAGTCAGGTGCTTAACTGACTGAGTCACCCAAGCGCGTCAGCTTTGGCTCTTTAGATCCTATCCGAAACATCATGCCTCTGTAATGCATTGTAGTGTTGTTTGATTCTGATTATGCTAGATTTGGCAACAATTCTGATAATTGAATAGAGTTTGAGGACAGACTTTATTTTGACTTAGTACTCTTTACTCTACTATATAAGTAATTTAATAAATAGTGTTGATAAATAAAACAAAGAAGTAAATATAAATAAAAATAAACAGAAGTGTAAAATTAAATATTACTGGTCCAATTAGAAATTAATTAATGCCTACTATTTCCCAGGCACTATTACAGACTCTGAAGATACAGAGTGGGATGAGAGGTATTTCCTGCTCTCATTCTCATGAAGTTAATATCTTAGGTAAAGGAGTGAAACACTAAAAGCAAAGACAAAATAAAAACAAAATAGAAAAAATGTCCCATACCCATATACATGGTGGCGGCTAGCAAGACGGAGCGGTAAGGAGAGACAAAGCAGGAGGCGGGGATGGAGATAAAAGGACTGCCAGGCAAGGCTATTCAGGCAGATTGGGGAGGGCTAACCAAGGAAAGGGAACTTCAGCAGCGACCCAGTGAAGGGAGTGAAGAAGCAATCTTAATACACAGGGGAAGAACTTCCTACACAGAGGTATCAGCAAGTGCACATGTGCTTGGGGTGGGGGGAGGAGCCACCAGAGGGGGTTAAGTCTGGAACACCGGGAGCCACGAGCTTTGGTGAGAGAGAAGAGGAACCAGGGCCACTCATGAGGGGCCTGTGGTCCACAGACAGGACTTTCAGATTCGTTGTTAGTGGACAGTTGAGAACAGGACAGGAAGGAGACTTGTTTGGTTTTATTTATTTTATTTTAATTTATTTAATGTTTATTTATTTTTGAGAGAGAGACAGAGCATGAGTGAGGAAAGGGTAGAGAGAGCGAGCGAGTGAGCAAGAAAGAGAGAGAGAGAGAGAGAGACAGAATCTGAAACAGGCTTCAGGTTCTGAGCTGTCAGCACAGAGTCTGACGCAGGGTTCAAGCTCTGGAACAGCGAGATCATGACCTGAGCTGAAGTTGGATGCTTAACCAACTGAGCCACCCAGGTGCCCCAACTTATTAGGTTTTAAAAGAATATTTAAAAAAAAAATGCTTGTGACAAAATAACGCAGGAGACAGGAGTAGAAGCAGGAAAACCTGCTATGAAGCTGTGCTCCTGCAACCCAGACATGGATGATCTTGGAACCATTTACTGGGAAGACCCCAGATCACTACAGTGCATACATTCTAAGACTCAGAGTCTGGGCTCATATCCTACAGTACAGAAAAGATGACTTCTTTGTTACTTCTTAATAAGTGTGTGTATTCACATATTAAAATAGTTGCTGTGTCTGAGCAAAATGTTAAACTACTAAAAAATATAAATGCCTTCTAAATCACACACATAATCAGTGAAACATATAAATATATTTATTCAGTGGAATGGAAAAGGAACATAAATGGTCTCATGTCAGTTGAGGTCAGTTGTTCCCACCAAATGAGTAATGAGCATACTTTAGTTTTCCAGAAATCCAAAATTTACGATTTCAGATCTGTCACTCTTGGCCTGTATAACTATCAGAACTATTTATTAGAGTCACTCTAAATATCGTTCATGATCTCTAACACTATAAAGATATGGTAGCCTTTTGTCAGAAAGGATTGTCTGAATATTCATGTTTCAACTGACCAAAAGAAGAATCACATTTGAGAAAAATAGACTAAATTAAGGTCTCTAGAAAAAGGAACTCTCTGATCCTCCCTTCCTCACGTGGACCCTGAAGGACAGCAGACTGCCGCTTTGGGACATTTTGAGCTGTCAGCACTGGAAACACAGCAGATGCAAGGACAGGCTTTCTTTGAGCTCCCTGTGTCTGCCTAAGACAGATCGTCCAAAGGAAACTCAATTTTGTCCTACGTCCCCTCCCTGGGAGTTTTATTAACCAGAGAAGATTGAATCTGGTCATAGGAGGAGACCAGAAGTCCACACTCCAACCAGACAAATTTGTCAAAAACGATCATATTTATGACCTATTCTTTTTTTTTAATTTTTAATGTTTTATTTATTTTTGAGACAGTATGAGCACGGGAAGGTCAGAGAGAGAGGGAGACACAGAATCTTAAGCAGGCTCCAGGGTCTGAGCTGTCAGCACAGAGCCCAACGCAGAGCAGGAACCCACAAACTGTCAGATCATGACCTGAGCCAAAGTTGGCCGCTTAACTAACTGAGCCACCCAGAAGCCCCACTTCTGAGATATTCTAAGAGCCCACTCATCTTTCCTAAAACCCATCCACTCTCCCCTAAGAGGCCTGCATCTTGCCTCTCCTTTCCCTAGTAAGATTGTATTTAATCCTGATTTCGAAAGCCACCTTTCTGAGTAACCCATTTCTCCCTGAACATCCCCCATATACATGTGAGGTAGGAATGTTAATATACATATTATACAGTTAATCTGTCTTTTATTGTATGGTTCTCAGTTAAGAACTCAGGAAGGGAGAGGAAAAAACGATCTTTTCTCTGCTACAAATTCCAAACTTAGGAATTCAGTTAGATCACTATTGCCTCTGTATTCTGAAATCCAGAGATGAAGCTCAGCTTTTTAAACTTTTCATTTCCCGGTACCAGGAATTGGAGCTCTTAGTCCACAATTTAGAATAAATCCTGTATTTGGTAACCAATTCATGAAGGATTTCAGAAAGTGGTTGAAACCATGGGTTTAAGTCATTGTGGGAAAGGGGCTCCTGGGTGGCTCAGTCAGTTAAGTGTCTGACTTCAGCTCAGGTCATGATATCCTGATCCGTGGGTTCGAGGCCTGCATGCAGCTCTGTGCTGACAGCTCAGAGCATGAAGCCTGCTCCAGATTCTGCATCTCTCTCTCTCTCTAACCCTCCCTTACTTGTGCTCTGTCTCTCTTCATCTCTCAAAAATGAATACACATTAAAAAATGTAAAAAGAAAAGTCATGTGGGAGAAATACCTGACAGTATAAAGACTTTCTGGAAACTGCTTAACTTTGTATTGGGTAGGTTCTTATTTTATTGCAGGAGGAGACACAGCAGGGTACAATCTGGCATCATCTCTGAAGGTTATGTCCTGTCCAGGGCTGCTGGAGAGAAGTCAGGCCGGTTGCTGCTCCTTTCCTCCCACCTTTATAGCTCTGGTGTGGGGCAACAAAGTGCCACTCTTCCCCCAAAACAGACATTTGAATCTTGGCTCCTAATGGCTAGAAGCCCCTCAGTTAGGAAGTAAGAAAGTGCTGCTTGTTTATATAAAGCTATGCCTACTTACCAGTCAATTTTGTTGACAAAATTGAACAAAACCAATAAAAGGAAACCAACCAAACCAAATGAAATCTCTCCTTTGAACACATAAAATGTAAGTATAGTTTGTGGTTGGACTTTTAAATTACCATTCTGACCATCACCCCCTTCCTCCCTCCCCCTCCCCCTTCAGTCCATGGTTTGTTTTCAGTATTCAGTAGTCTCCCTTGATCGTTGGGAGAAGCACTGGTGTTATATGGAAACCAATTTGACAATAAACTATTTAAAAAAAAATAAAATAAATTACCATTCTGTCATGGAGGTATCCTGTAGTCAGAGCAGCTTAAAACCCTGTTTCACCCCCTCTGAAATTTCACCCAGTAACTTGCTAGTTCAAAGTCAATAGTCTACATGACCAGTGCTCACTCACAGTATATCAGCATTGTTTATCTTATCTTATACATGACTCAAACTTTCCTGATGGAAATGCACTTATATAAACTTAATGGTATAATTATTTTAAAATATTATCTTCAAAAATATATCCTTTCAAAATAATTTGATGAGAACTCTTGTTTCTTCCAGAATAAAACATGATTAATCTTTATGGTTTCTGTATCTATTTATGGGTTTGTATGGTTAGACTACTGATCTATTTCATAATATTTTTCTGACTTGTTAGAACTTGGAACTTCTCCAAATGTCATCATTTTGCCTTATTTTGTTTTGTTTAAATGCTTTTAATTATGAGAACTTTAATAAGGTATCTGAAGTCTTTCAAGCTGGCTTTTTCATCTATATAAAAAATGGCATTGGTGTGGAAAATAATTTATTGCCGACACAGTCATCATCCAGAATAGAAACATTTGTTTTCCAATTCTGTATTGCACTGCCTTCTCTCCGTTGACTGTAGACAAAAGCTGTAGTAATGCTATGTTAGCTTTCCAGAATCACCATGGCGAATTTATGCTAGAAACACATTCCCCTCAGAAGTAGAAAGATCACATTGTTTTAGCAGGAAGTAGGAATAGTAAAATATATGAGTCTTTCACTAATGTACAAAAAAGGATACGCTTGGTGATATTGCAAAATTATCTGGCATGTTATTTTGCATGTAAATAGAGCAAAGGGAAAAGGAAAGAGATAAGAAAAGGGAATCATTACTCCAGGTAAAATACTATTTTCATCTCCATTCTCTAGACTCTTGTGAGGCAAGAGTTTAAGTTTATGGACTTGTGTCTTTTAGCAACATTTAGTCAGATCCATCCAAAGAATGTATATAGCCCCAAAACCTTCTTTGGATGAATCATAGCAGTTAGAGTAGAGGAATTCCATTTTTCAGGTACAAATACAACCATAATATATCATTATTGAGAAACTAGTTTTCTATAAACCGTACTGACGTAAGTTTACTCTATGTTGCTTGAAATGTGGTGGCCTGTGTTTATCTCATGAGTATAATCTCCTCATATGACTTAAAGCACTTTCCCATTTTGTAATACAATTAACAGGGTATTTATGCAGATTTTACCAAAAATGAAACCTATGACATGCATTTCAGGCAATTTTTCTAAGTTTGAAAATAATTTCCCGTGGTTGTAGTTACTGCCTATATTGATTTGCTAGAACTGTCATGACAATTACCACAGACTGGGGGGGGTGTAAAAAAACAGATATTTGTTTTTCTTGCAGTTCTGGAGGCTAAAAGTCCCAGATCAAGGTGTCAGTGTTGGTTTTTTTCAAAGATCTTTCCTAGGCTCACAGATGGCTATCTTCTCCCTGTGTCTTCATCTGATCTTTCTTCTTTGTGTGTCTGTGTCCTACTGCGTCCTAATCTCTCCTTTTTATAAGGACATCAGTCATATTGTTTTAGGGCTCACCCTAAATGACCTCATTTAACCTTAATTACTTTTTAAAAGACCCAGTACCTTCACATTCTGAGGAACTGGGCATCAAGACATCAATATATGGGATTTTGAGGGTGGGGGGAGACACAATTCAGCCTGTGACACCGGATGAAATAAAAAAATATGCTTGAAAAGCAAAGAATGACCCGCTCTTTGTGAATTTTTCATCTAAGTTTTGTAAACACATTGCTGTGAGTTTCTGTGAGCATGGAGTTTGTGTGTGTGTGTGTGTGTGTGTGTGTGTGTGTGTGTGTGTCTGTCTGTCTGTCTGTCTGTCTGTCTGTTGGTCTCTCTTATGAGCTTAAAGTAGAATGTTTTAGCAAAGAGTGAGACAAGAATTATATGTGGGCTGTTAAGACAGAGAGTCGAAGAGTGACCTTAGAAGATATCTTAACATTTTTAATGCTGAGCTTTCATCACAACTAAAATATGTGAGGAGCACAAGTGAACAGAGTAAAAGACATGGGCTCACCCCATCTCTCTGTTTGCACCCAAGATATACCATAATGGTGCGAGAATCCATATAACCAGAGTTACCATTTATTACCTAAGGAAGTGAAGACCTAGAGAGGACAAAGTTATCATTATTATCATTAGCAGCAGAATCAAAACCAGAATTAAAGTCCCAGGAAAATCATTTATTTTTCTCTTACTTTAGGTTCTTTGCATTGAATATTTCCAAATTCTTCATTTCTTTAATGCTTTGCATCCTCAGCCATCAAAATCCTTTTGCAGTAAACATCTACTGTGTTATTGTTATTGGTATTGCTGGTCCTTCAGATATCAAAGCTTTCTTTGGCTTGAGGAATTTCCTCTCCTCAACTAGCAGGGGCCAGGGCTGGGAGTGTCAACCCAGGTGTCAGTTCTGTAGTCCTCACCACAGAGATGGGCACACTACCTAGGATTCTTTAGCAAAAGACCCTTGAGGGAATTAATATTGGGTGCTAGGAGAGAGATTCCTTTCCTCTAGAGATTAAGATCCTTGGGACTACAGCAGAGATTGAAACACTCCATGGTTGTAACAGCAAAGAAGAGCTGAATGAGCTGAGAGAGAGATGAATAAGTGGGAGAGACAGAGAAGGGGTGGTGGTGGTGAGATAAGAACACCTGATTATGCTCTTTGAGCCTGGATCTCATAGGACCTAAAGGATATGTATCTATAGTTATTAGTTAGTGAACCAATGCATTCCTTCTTTTTTTCCTTTAAGGTAGAGTTTGAGTTAGTTTTCTGCCACTTGCAAAAGAAAAAGAACTATCACCCTACTGAGAAAAATTCTACTCTAGGTATAAGAAGTCAATTTCAGCCACCTTCTATAAGGTCTGACACATGCCTTATGGATGTGTTCAGTGTTTCTAGACTCTGAATCCCAGTCCTTGAATAAATAAAGAGTTCTAAAAGGCAAGAAAGGGTGAAAACTGACTGATTACATGTAGAATGGAGCCACTGAGATGATCGCCTAGCACAGATGCAGTAGAATACTTCCTTAAATACATGGTTAGAGTGCTTACTATTTGTCAATTGCCACTTTCCCTGAGGATTATTATTTCAGGTCTGTTTTCATTAGGGTTATTGTGGATAATTTAATGTTAGCCAACACTCAATACTCTTTTAGGATAGAAAAAAGAACACATAGGGCACTTGAGTAGCTCAGTTGGTTAACCATTTGACTCTTGATTTGGGCCGAGGTCTTGTTTTCATGGTGGTGAGATGGAGCCCACTTAGGGCTTTGTGCTGAGCTTGCTTAAGATTCTCTCTCTCCCTTTGACCCTCCTCTCATCTCTTTCTTGAAGAAGAAAAATAATAATAATAATGTTAATAAGAAGAAGAAGGAGGAGAAGGAGAAGGAGAAAAAGAAAAAAGAGCAGGCTAACCTTTCTAAGATATTACAATTTCAAAGCGTAATTAAGGAGATGACAGCCTTCTGGCATTTGTGCCCTCAGTGATATGTTATATATGTATTTGGAGGGACCTAATAGAAGTACATATCTGGGTAGCTCAGATTCAATTTTGCTATATTGTCTCCACCTTCTACATACACTGTTCCAATCAAAATTCCAGAATTAGGAGGTATTATACACAAGGAATAAAAGTTACTATATGTTTCTGTAGGTTCCTATAAATCCACATTTCTTGGCTTATTCTTATGGTATGTCAAGTATGGCAAAGCCAAGATACCTGACTGTTTGGCAGAAGATAGGGGCTACCCTTTGGGGCCAGACTTTATTTTGGGTAGTTGAAAGGCTCAACATCCATCTCACGGTCTGGAGGGAGTCACATGTAGAGTACAAGATCCTATGACCAACATTTTCCATAGTGAAACAATCTGCTAATAGTTAAGTTGTGACTAGTCAAACAGTATTTTCTTCTCAGCTAAGGAAACCACATACAAGGTTTCATTTAAGTGAAATGAGTTGGGAGGTTCTCAATATACTTCCTTTAGTTATAGATTCAAAATTCCTTCTTTCAGGATTTATTATGCTGATCACAGAGAATCTGGTTCTTTGTCCATGGCTCCTCTGTGATCTGCACATTCTAATTCTAGTTCTACGGAAGTTCACTTAGAAGCTTCTTTGAGTGGCCTGAAAAATCCTAACAGAAGTGTACAAAACATAAACTATTGAACTTAAGTTCAGATTAATGTATCTTACAAAGGTCATTTTGTTTTGGTTATGATAAATCATAGTCAGTCTTGTTTTTTAAAAATAGTCATAAGATATTTTTGGCCATATGAATTATGTTAGTTATGGTACCCACAGCAAGAAAAAAAGTGTGTGTGTGTGTACACACACGTTGTATCTTCGGAGAATGTAGAGTGACATAATATATGTCAGTTCAGTAGTTCAGCTAGTATACAATTATCTCAGTCCCAAACACAAGTCATGCACCCACATTGGTAGATGACTTCCCAAACCACTGAGGTATAATTACCCTGAACATGTGAGGTGACAGAAGGTGACAGAGTGTGACATTCAAAGAATGTCTTTAGATATAATCACCAGCATTCATAGGGAATAAAAAAGGTAAATGAAATTTCTCCCTTTGTATTTTTGAGCATTAAGGGCAACATGTTTGTTTTTCCCTTGGCTGATGTCCCATATGCTTTGCAGGGAGCTACCTGAAGAAAATAACCCAAGGTCAGATGAAAAAAAATGTTACAAAAATAAAGAATGTCCAGAGTGCCAAAATGATGTATTTATTGACAAAGAAAGTAGTCAACTCTTAAACAGAAGATTATTATTAGATAAAAGACTGTCTGGAATTGAAAGGTTGAGGACTGAAAGTCTGGCTGGTTTCTTTCTATAGGTGAAAGAAGCAATATTTTTCTATCATGTGGCTTAAAATGTAACCTTCATAAAATCTGAACAATGATGCTTTTTACTGTAAATACTGTACCCATTTCACAAGTTTTCTCAGCAATTATTAAACAACTATGAGACTCAAGTTTTCATATTTTAAAGATAAGCTGAATTCCAGCACATTTGCTTAATAAAAGATCATATCATCATCAGGATAATTTTTATGCCTTCACATTGCTCCCTAAGGAAAGCACTTAACCCTAAGAACTATTCTGCCTGATGACAAGTAGTTGTGCTTACTTTGATAGTGTCCAATACATTGCTTCGCCTAATTTGAATCTATCTACTAAATGATTTAATTAATTTTGCTTTGCGCTTACTAACTAGTTTTAATTAGCAGTTAAATCAGTTCAGTTAACAAAAAAAGTAGGTATTTACATGAATGCAAATCACAATGAGTTCTCAGGGCTCAATTCAAAAACTGGTTCAATGTCATTGATGTTGGATTTCTTTAGGCTTCGCTTAAAATAAAACATTCTAGAGCTATAGTTTTTCCATTAATAAATTATGAAAGTTTGTGATTTACTATCTCGTCTTCCCTTTTGGATTACCTTAAGCTCCATAGTGAAGAATGTTGTGTGCCCAGACTAAGGATGAAGACATCCCAGACACGTGTCCTCTGAGCTTCTATGATGATCCTTCTCAAATGTGAGTTCTGGGAATGGCTCTAGCAGTTCGGGCTATAGTTGGGTTTTCCTTGGTAAGTTTCCTAGGACAAACACATTCAGAAGTACCATAAATTTCTCCAAGCATGGAGTTAGATGGTAATAGAACAGAAAACAAAGCCCTCATATGGTTCTTTGGTAAATTTATGTTCAAGGGGAAAAAAGAAGATGGTTTAATTTGTTTTTACTTATTTAAAATTTGTTTTTTTAAAGCTTATTTATTTATTTTGAGAGAGAGAGAGAGCATGTGCAGGAGGGGCAGGGAGAGAGAGGGAAAGAGAGAGAATTCCAAGCAGGCTCTGCACTGTCCTTGTGAGGAGCCAGATATGGGGCTCAAACTCATGAACCTATGAGATCATGACCTGAGACGAAATCAAGAATTGGATGCTAGGGGTACCAGGATAGTTTAGTTGGTTAAGCTTCAGACTTCAGCTTGGGTCATGATTTCACAGTCTGTGAGTTCAAGCCTTGCATCAGGCTCTGTGCTGACAGCTAAGAACCTAGAGCCTGCTTCGGAGTGTGTGTCTGTGTGTCCGATTATATTAAATAATCCAGGTTGTGATTAATTTAAGTATGGAACAGGTGGGACCTGGAAATTAGGGCAGGAAATATCTACTAACGACCCCGATAATGGATTCTTGTAGATATGGTGGCAAGTCCAGGAAACCTTAAAAGCATGTTTCATATAGATAGCAACCAGAGAGAAAGCAAAACTATTTTGGCCAGAGAGAAAATGATACATCAATATTAGTTGTAGTGTATAGAAAATTCTGTTTGACAATGGATTATCATGATATCCTGACAAAGGCTAGAAATTTATGCCACAAAATTCTGTTTAGTCTCCTTCTCTCTCTTTGTAATTTAATTATATGGCTCTGAATCCTGGGATCTTCCAAGAAACATTTGCTTGTTGATTTATTATGCAATTGTTTATTTATTTTATTTCTCATAAAGCCTTCTAACTTCCTGAAATAGGTATCTAAAAAGTTAAGCTTTCTAAATAGCATGCTATGTCGTTATTATTTTGAGGGTATTATAAGTAAGTACTGTGTATTTTATAAACCAACTTTCAGTGTATATAGATTTAGATCAAAAAAGATTATGACTATTAGTAGCATATCTTCAATGAAATTACCTTTATTTGTTTTATTAGTTTTTTAATGTTTATTTATTTTTGAGAGACAGAAAGAGAGTGTGAGTGGAGTAGGGGCAGAGAGAGGAAGACACAGGATCTGAAGTAGGTTCCAGGCTCTGAGTGGTCAGCACAGAGCCCAATGCGGGGCTCAAATTTCTCAACCGAGAGATCATGACCTGAGCTGAAGTCAGACACTTAACCGATTGAGCTACCCAAGCGCCCAATGAAATTACTCTTATAATGGTTTAAAACAATAATAGTAATTTCAATGATGATCAATTATTAAGAGTTTGTAATTCAACAATGACTGCCAATGCAAAGCAAAAATTTTATTCTTGTTAAATATATATTACGTATATAACATATATTAATTTGCTAAACATATATCTAAATATAGATAGATGATAGATTTAGAGTTTAGTGAAATAGTTGCTGTGGTACATATTTCACAAAAAAGGAAGTATATTAGAAAGTGTAACAAAAATACCTAGCATTACCATGTTTCACTTGATAACTAACTTCCTCTTTGAAAGTAAAATTATAAAGTGATTTTATGAATATACATGTATAGACGCATACAGATATATATGTTCTTTTCCATTTTAAAATCTTTTTAGGTGTATGTGTGGGAAAATATATCAAAATAGTAGTAAACTATTAATTTGAGAACATAACCTAGAAATTTTCAAAGTTTTGAAGTTTATTAAGATACAATTTAGAGCCCAATACCTGGTCTGTCATGGTGAATGCTCTATGCACACGTGAAACTGTATTCTGCAGGTGTTGGGTGTAGGTTTCTAAAACTATCAATTAAATCAAGGTGGTTCAAGTTTTGCTTAAATCATCTATAGTCTTACTGATGTTCCCTCTAGTTATTTCATTAGTTCCTGAGATGCAACGTTAACAACACTAGCTCTAATGGTGGCCGTATTCATTTATTCCTTTAGTTTTATCAATTTTTACTTTATTTGTGTTTTTCAAAATTTTTGGTTCTGAAGTCAATATAGATTCACGAGAGAATGCAACTGGGATAATGACCTGAGCCAAAATCAAGAGTCAGATGCTCAACGGACTGAGCCACTCAGGTGCCCCTCATTTTTTACATTTTAAATTTTGATCCATTTAGAGTTCATTTTGTTCACAGAGTAACATATGATTCCAAATTTATGCTCCCCACATGATCACTTACTTTTCCCCAAATCAATTATTTAAATATCCACCTGTCTTTTATTCATTTGAGGTCCTTCCTTTATCATATGTTGCATTTCCTTGTGTGCATGGGTCTTTTCCTGGATTTTTTGTTCTGTCTCACTGGTCTCTGCCTGCTTCTATACCATCCGCGCAATTAGAAATGTTGGGAATTTCCGGTGACCGAGCAACTGCAAAGTCTGCTCTATCGTCAAAATGCTTCACTTTCAAGATTTTTCCTCCTGGTCTTGCCTATTTATTGTCCAATTGATCTTTTATTGATATATTTATTGAGAATACGTTACATTTCTAAGTTAGTCTAAAAAGAGTAATACCTTTATGATTTGAGTAAGAACATTCTATTTTTACTGTTTATTTATGAGTCTTTCTGTAGACTTTGAATTTCTTCCTTTACATAACTTTTCTACGTTTCTTATAAAGTTCATTCTTAGGTAATTCATCCCTTCATCGCCTTTCTCTCTGTCGGTATGTATATATGTATACATTTATATATAATACATATATAACCTCACACATATATAATTTTCTAACTCGTTGTTTGTATAATAAAATGCTGTTGATTTATATTAGTATTTTTTCAATCCTAGTAATTCTCCTACAGTTTGCAGTAGGTTTTCAGTTGATTCTGTTGGGTTTTTAGATCAATGAGATCATCTGTGAATATTAGCTGTTTTATCTTTTTTTCAATTTGTATATCACTAATTTTGTTTTCTTGTAGGATGCTGTTGGCTAATATTTTCATCACTATAACATATTTATCACTGATAATGAATATCGTTGTCTAATTCCTGCCTTTAGCAAATTGTTTTTCTATTTCCCACCAAGTATGATGCTGGCTTTTGAGTGAAAAAGTTATATCTTATGACGACATGAGATTTTCCCTTCGTTTATATTTTATTGGCTTTTCAAAAAGTCAAGCAAGGAATGTGAATGCACTTTCAGCATTTGCTTTGATTGCATATCCCAGAAGCTGGCTGACCTTAGGAATGGTTCATAGGGGCAAGTCATTTATTAAGGAAATACTCCTGGGAGAGACTGGTAAGGGCATGAGGAGAGTAGGGCAGAGAAAGGGGAAGAAGCAAGCCAGAGTGTGATTACAGGCAATAGCTTTGTAGAGACATAGGCTCTCCAAGAAAGTCAACCTTTTCTTTTTTTTTTCTTTTAATTAAAAAATTTTTTTTTACATTTATTTATTTTTGAGAGACAGAACATGAGCAGGGGAGGGGTGGAGAGAGAGGGACACACAGACTCAGAAGCAGGCTCCAGGCTCTGAGCTGTCAGCACAGAGCCCGACGTGGGGCTCAAACTCATGAACCGTGAGATCATGACCTGAGCTGAAGTTGGACGCTCAACCGACTGAGCCACCCAGGCGCCCCTAAAGTCACCCATTTTGTGAGGGGCAACTCTGGAACGTAAATTGCCGTAGAGTTGTCCCATTCTGAAATAAGAAAGTGACTTTCATGTTCCTAAACTTTATAATCATTAGTTAATGGCCGGAGGTGTCATCTTGAAGGAAGAGAGTAAGAACTCCCAGGCACCTTCAGTTCTCAATGTAATTGTGCAAAGTGACTCCAGGCACCCAAGGACAGGGTTACGAAGACAAGGCATTTCCTGCTTGTTGAAAGCACAGCTGGTGGGCAGCGGGAGACCCAGAAATGATAACTGAGGGCATATGAGCAGAGCACATACCATGTATGGAATTGATTGTGATTGTTATCCTCAGATCTTTTGATATGATCAATCACATTAATAAATTCCCTAAAACTTTAACTGGAATAAACTTGTATCACATAGTCCTAGTGATTTTGGGTAGGGGTGAGAGGTAGATCTCATAAAACTTTCTGTTTCTTCTAGAGAATATTGACCCATTTAAACTTTCTGTGTCTTTGGAAGTCAGTTTGATAAATCTTATTTTCCTTAGAAAGTGCCCCTGTCATCTATGGCTCAGATTCAATTGGCGTGGACTTTTATATAGATTTTCTTGAAACAAATTCTAAGGTTATTTACCCTTTATCATTTATTTTATGTATTTGTGCTTTCTTCCTTCTATGTCTGATTAATTTCTTTGCAGATAGTATATATATTATATATTACATGTATGTATGTTACATATTATATATTGTTGTTATAATATATTACATATTATATATTGTTATTATTATGAAAACCAGGTTTTATTTAATTTTAGTATGCCTGCTTTTGTGGGTTTGTTGTTTGTTTTCAAACACATTCATTTATTTGTTCTGCTGTCTTTAGATATGTTTACTTTTGTTCTTTTATTCCTTCTTAGAACTCAGTTAAGTAAATAGGAATGTAATCTTAAATATTCCCAGACTTTTCCTTGGTTGTTAGCACTTAAACATTTGCAAATGAGCACGGTTATCCTATTTATACCGTCTCTCACCTTCTTCTTGTATTTTTGTTAGCTGTATTATTTCTATGTTGTCATAGCATAGAACATTTATATTACATTTGCTTACTATTATTCCTATCTTTGTCTTTGTCTCAGATATAGTGAAATATATATATATATACGTATATATATACACACACACACACACATATACATACACACACATGTGTATATATATATATATATATATATATAGTGGTTTTGTTTACTCTGTCATGTATTTAAGTTTATCTTTAATATCTTTCTGTGTTGGATTTTATTTTCCAATGGTTTCATCCAGTAACATCCTGTAAAACATATTCCAACAGTTCCTGTGTTTAAAACCTTAGTCCACATAATTTATATTTGAAGATCTTAATTTGGTATAAAATTCTTGGCTAATACATTTTTATCATCATTCTGCATTTTGCTTCAATCTTTTCTGAATAGTGTTGTTTTGGAGGAATTTGATACAGCCTAAATTTATTTTCTTTACAAAGTATGCATTCATGTATTGTTTCATTATCTTTTAAAGGTAATAAGTTTATTTAGATATTTTCTGAGTTTGAATTTCAGGGTCAGTTTTTATTAGAATGTGGATACTCTTTTTTTTTTTAAATTTTTATGTTTATTTATTATTGAAACAGAGAAACAGAGCATGAGTGGGGGAGGGACAGAAAGAGAGGGAGACACAGAATCCGAAGCAGGCTCCAGGCTCTGAACTGTCAGCACGGAGTCTGACGTGGGGCTCGAACCCACAAACCATGAGATCATGACCTGAGCCGAAGTTGGCCACTTAACCAACTGAGCCACCCAGGCGCTCCATGGGCTACTCTTTTTCTATATAAATCTGAACACTCTTTAATTTCAAAATGGTTGTCTTCTTCTTTTAAAGAATTGTCATATTCCATTATTTTTAGTGTTTTCTGTGGCAGCTCCATTATGCATATGTTAGATCTTTTTGCTTTCTTCTATATCTATCATATACTTTACAAATCTTTAAAACCCATCATTTTATTCCCATTTTATTTTTCTTATTTTAAATATTTCTATCCTTTGGTGTATTTCTATCATGTCTATTCATCTGAGTGACTCTTGCAATTTGTTCTTTTTAATTGGCATTTTCTTATTTTTCCCCAAGTTCTCCCTGCTCCCATTTCACCTCCCTTCATTGTTTGACTATGTCTCCTATTGTCTGTCCACCAAGTCTCCTAAATCTTGCATTTCTGCTTACTTACATTTTATATCATCATTTTTTTTCACAATTTATAAAAATACATGTTAAGATATTGTTAAAATTTTCACATGTGTTCTGGTAACATTTTTTCTGTTGTATTTTTTCATTAGTAAGAAGAGTGTCTTTCCTTTCTGAGCTTTTTAAAAATCTTATCATATCTTTGTTTGTTTTTGGATTACTTCCTTTTTGGTTACTGCCATAGACTGAATGTTTGTACCCTCTCAAAATTCATATGTTAAAATCTAATCTCCAGTATGATGATATTTGGAAGTGGGGCCTTTGGGTGGTGATTAGGTCTTGGGAGTAAGGTCCTCATGAATGGGGTGAGCGTCCTTTTAAAAGAAACCCCAGAGAGTTCCCTCACCTTCCATCACATAGGTCATTGTCTTCTTCTATCCAGGCTGCTATAGCAAAAATAGTGTGTAGACCGGATGGCTTACAGAACGATTTCCTATACTTCGGGAAGGTGGGAAATTCTAGGTCAAAGCATAAACCAAAAACAAACAAAACAAACCAAGCAGACAGAACAGAGCAGATTTGGTGTCTGGTGAGGGCACGCATCCTCTTCTTCAGTACCGACTGTTGTCTCAGTGCTTCTTGGTTTGTTTTTGTGCCGGTTAAGGTGTTGCCAACTTTACGAACTTTGGGCTACATTTATGCACAGAGTTTGCAGGTTTTTGTTTCTTATTTTACAGTAGCATTATTTTAGTGAGAAATTTGTTCTTCTTGTTTTTATCTCTATTTTGCTCTTTATGGTTTCTTGAAACACACTAAGAAGATCGAGACTCAAGTGGCCATGATGTGCCTCCCCAATCCTTGGCTTTATGCAGTATTTGTTTTAACCTCAACATTTTATTATTTTCTTTCTCAGATCTGGTTCTTCCTGTAGTATGTTATTGGTAATCCCATCACCAATTTTCTAAACACATAAGCTATAAGCGTCTTATCCAGCTTAGAAGGATATACAAGTGAATGACTCACTTGGGTTATCTTTCTGAGAAGATTTGTCCAAACTTTTTTCTACCCTTTTTCTCACTGTACCCATACCTTCCATATATTTTTTAAGCTTTTCCAAGTTCTCCCAACCCTTGGTACATGCTTTTCCCTCTTTGCCATTTTTCTGGCAAACACATAATCATAGCAAAAGGTTTCCTCTGATAATCTTCCATTGATCCACCACTAACACCAACAAAATTAGCTATTTTTTTATTAGTCATTCCTTTGTCAGGGGGGATAGTTGTCCTAACTGTGTTAGTGTTTGATACATTTTGATGAGATCATTTTCTTAACTCTAACTTGTTCCTGGGTGCTATAAAGGTCTTTGGTAGTTGTTTGTTGAATGAGTATAATATTAATTTCACTTAGCTTATAACATTGAGTAAAAATTATGTCTCTCCCTGCCTTCTCATCCAGAAAGAAGGTTCTACAAAGATTGACATTCAAGTAATTTTATGATTATATTTCCAAAAGACTTACATAGCTCTTGCAGCACAGAAAGGCTTTGACTTTTTAGGTCTACTCTTTCATTGAAAGATGAAGGTCCTTGTATTATTGGGAATAAATGGTATGAGCAACAAACACATGTGAGCTAAGAACAAGTTTAGAATTAGAATTAAATATCTTAAATTCCAGAAACCATATATCTCTACTCTCTGCTTTTTGCTCCATGTTTGCCAGCCTAAAGCAAGTCTAGAATGAATATAGTGAAAGTTTAAGGACAAGAAGGAAGAGAAAAGGGAAAGGAAAGATTTCAAAGTGGATTTCTCACTCAGAAAACTTCTGGGTCAAAGTAGACCACTGCAATTCTCTCCCACTTGTATGCTTCTCTTAGGGTTTCTACCTAGCACATGTTTTCATCAGAAAGGTGTTTGCAGTTCTTAACATTTTGCAGACATGCCAAAAAGATTAATTACAATCATTTCTCCTGCAGCTGGGATTATTGGTATATGAACAGTTTCCATATCATCATATAGATGCATTCCAGCTAATGGCACTTGAACTGGTATATGAAGAGCCAATTTATTAGATGACCACAAATAATGACGGACACAGAAAGGAGTATGAATTTGCATTTATAACAGACTGGGGATGAGAATTCTATCTTTAGGAGCTAAGAAGATGAATGAGTAAAAGTATGATAGATACAAATAGCAGGGTTCATTACACAATAAGAGGATATTATCAGACATGTGATGAAGATAAATTCTACTGCATGTAAGAGATATCATGTTATTGCCTCTAATCTATCATCTTGTTAATGTTATTTCTATGGAAACATTAAAAGAAATTAAACTACTAAAACCTGAAAACAGATCTGACAGCTACATGTAACAAAAGAAAAATACCATGATTTTGCTGAAATACGTGCCATTCATTAGGAAATTATGTTAATTACTAGTTGCTAGTGTTTAGATAATCTATACAATGCAGGTGGATAAACAAACTCCTAAACACAAAGATGGTATCATTATTATTGTGCAACAATAATAATTAGTATGTATTCATATTGATATACTAATTAATGAGAAAATCTTAATTTAGGACTTTCTTGTTCTAGCATGTGCAACTTCATTCAGCATTAAGAGAGTTTTGTATCTTTACAAATTTGCATAAAATTGTTATCATTGATTTCTTAAACTTAAGCAGGCTTTAATACTTTGAGTGGTTTCCATTAACTTACATGTGTTGGTGGGGTAATTTTCACCTACTTATATTGAAGGTGAAAATGGTTTTTATGGGTATGTAAAGCCTGTTTCTTCTGTTTTTCCTCTTTTTCCACAATTTCCACTAAGGGAATAAGTTTCCCAAGCCTTCTACATGTAAGTATGTGGGTGTCTGTGTATGCATGAGGATGTGAGGTGTGGGAGGGAATATTGGGGTCCCCCAGATGCTCTCTACTTTCACAAAGACTATTTCTGTCCCATGAAGATCCAATTCTTTGTCTCTCCACATACACTTACATCATATAAACAATAGGAAAGATGAGCAGAGAGGTTTTTCCTCCCACTTTTCTTTATTCTTCTAAAGTTGTAGTAGAAAATAAAGCTAATTATTTATGTAGCTGTAATCATAAGAAAAAGGAAATAAGAATCAAATTTAACTTTATCAGTTTAACCATTAAAGTTCATTTATATATAAATAAAGCTCACTTAAAGTGAACTTTGTAAAGCTCAGATGAAAGATGTTGAAAACTGTAAGTGACAAGAACTAATATTATATTTTATCCCTGGAGGTAAAGTATTTTCAGTTTTCTAATATAAAGAAGAAATCATGACAAGGACTTCACAAAATGGCTAGATTTTTTAACATGAATTCAACTTGTAGCAACAGATCAAAGTCAGTCAGGTTAATTATTTGGAGACTAGATTGCTGTGGACAATCAATCAATGGAACAAAACAGCCTTTCAGAGTGATCCTTTATGGAATTTTTAATGTGAGCGATGGTATTCTCAGAAAGATTTAATTTTGTAAACTAGTCATCCAGCTGTCTTTGAAAGGTCTGTGGTAATAAACACATGTGACCAAGACTCTTTCCAAAGGAAGAGGAAAAGAGTTGTGTGTGTTACTGTCCGTGAAGATTTGATTTGAATCTATAAGTGATTTTAGATTTAGGAGTTTGTTGGCCGACTTTTGCTCAGTAATATTATCTGGAGAACTTTGATGATTCATAGATAAACCGTAACAAAAAGTATAAAGTTAGAAACAGAGTCCAAAAATTTTTTGGAAATTTTAAACCAAGCAATCTTCCCAAAAGCATATGAATGCCTGCTTTGATCACTGGCCATCTTAAAACCTAAATTATCAAATAATTGTCTTATTCTTCCATCATGTTCCATGTAGATAGACAGATTTTTTTTTTTTTACATCTTTGTCTTAAGGTCTCTGGCAGAGCTGAGAGTTCCTCATTAGCTCTTCTATTTTGGGGCCTTAGAACAGTTTCACTTAAAACGAATCTGATATTATCACATTCTACATAGAAAATGCATTCAATAAATAATTGCTTACTCATTGCTTATTAACAAGCAGTCACAGATTGAAATAATGGGCACAGGATCATAATTTAGAAGGCCGGCAAAAATAACAATAGTTTTTGAGTATACTTCTATACAGTAGTCACTGAGGCTTTTTTTAAAACACATATTTTCTTTTAATAATTATAAAAAAGATTTAGGTCCTAACTGATCTTTGCCATTAAAAAATCTGTGTGGTTGGGTAAACAGTATCACTTCTCTGAGTCTGATTTTAATCTAAAAAAATAAAGAGTTTGTTGTAGATCATCCATAATTTTTTAATTTTAAATTTTTTAGAGAAAGAGTGTGAGCAAGGGAGAGGAGCAGAGGGAAAGAAAGAATCTTACGGAAACCCCATGCTCAGCACAGAGCCTGACCTCACGACTGTGGGATCATGAGCTTAGCTGAAATCAAGTCAGATGCTTAACCAACTTAGCCACCCAGGCACCCATTTTATTATCTTTAAAGTCACTGTGAAATCTTAAATTTCCACTGCTAACATTTCTTTCAGTTCTTTCCTGGCCATACAGAACTACGCAGACTTCCATGGTTGTCTGGTTTGAGACCAAGCTTTGGCTCTCCTCAGTGCTAACATTTTCCATAGTAAACACATAACTGTGTTAGTTCTCAGAGATGTGCCTCTCTACCTAAGAACGAATAGAACCATATTAGTCACCTAGTGCCACCACCTTTCAACTTCCCCTTCCCTTCTAGGTCTTTCCTTCTGATCCAAGTCAGCAGTAATCAGTCGTGTTATTTAATAAGATTTTCTTTATTCAACTTACATGTATAGAATTGCTATGTAGGAAAGATGTGCCTTGGATTCTTTAGAAGTTGGAATAAAATTGTATTTATTTCAAAAAGTATAATTTTTATCTTTGACAGTAATTAATGTTCTTTTACTGAATGTTATCATCCAGATAAAAGATCTCTCTGAAGGCTTTCTGGGGCTGTATTGCAACGGTTAGGAGTAAGGACTTCAGAATTAAAAAACAGTTTTCTGTGATTAGGAACAAATGTTTTTATGTCTCTTTTTTCCTAATTGCAAAATGAATTAGCCCTAGTATTCATCCTGTTGGGTTGTTGGGCAGATCAAATGCAATCTTACCTTAAAATTCTTAGTATATTAGTTATATGTAGCCAAGTTATAAATAACATACATCAAAGTTTGTTGCTATTGGGTCGACTATTGGATTTATTAATAAGAATACTATTCTTACTTAGTATCAGTAATAATCAAGATGGTTTAAAATTAATAAAAGTAATTGCGACTGAAAAAAGGGAGCATAAGTAAGAATATATCTGGGAAAATCCCTCACACCACTCTCAATGTGGTGTGAAAACACCCATTCATATAATTTGATGTAGCGTCTCTGGTCAGGGATTTTCTCTATGTTGAATTCATCTTTTCATTCACCCAATCCATCCTTAACAGCAAGTTTTGAGGGAATACTCGTTTGGCCTTAGCCTGCAGGAGATGCTCAGCCTCTGAGGAGCGTTCTCACCAGGGACCGGACTCCTTGCTGTGTCAGAGCTGCACTCCATCCTTAGGAGGGGAGCACGTTCAGGAGCAACCTCACAAGGTGCATTAAGTAACGGGTGGGATCTGATGTCGCGGTGTACCAAGTAAACAGCATCCTGGAAATCAAGCCTGAGATCCACAGTGAAGAGGTACCTGTTCTCAAGTCACAACGCTGGCTTATTGTCCAGGGCCTGGGCTACATCACATGAAGGAAGTGCCCAGCATCCCCTGTAGTGTTCCAGGAAGCTGGAAAGAAAGACGCAATCCACTCCTCCAGCCAACAGAGCTTTAATAGGCTAGTCTTTCATTAAGTGAATTCCTAAATGTTGACCAAATTCTTTGAGACAGAGGCAGCTAATGGTTCAGGGTGCATGTGATGCACTTGCAGTTACATAGACACTGATTTAAAAAAAAAAAAAAATCCTCCGGGCTGCTTTCCCAGAGCACTCACAGGCTGGAGGTGGGGGCTGGGCAGCCACTTCTCTTCAGTGGTTTCTTTCATGTTCCAAGAAGGATGGTCATGTGTTTTAGCTTAGCCGATACATTCCAATAAAATGATTTTCAAAGAGACAGGACAAATAATAGGCGTTTTACATATGGTGGCTGTGGATGTCACGTGGAGCTAATTTTCTCATACACAATATATTTGTGATTCCACAAGCTGGCTATGACTCATTTAGGCTCTCTCTTTATTGAATTTTGTCTAATAAACCAATGAAATGGCCCAGCGAAGACTTTATGGTCAATATAATTTGGGTGAGTGACTTAGCATACATTTTCTTTAGGATATTTAAGATATATACTTACCCTTCCAGTTTGGTTTTTTTGTTTGTTTGATTGTTTGTTATTTGTTTTTCTGTCACAAAATTCAAGGAAAGGAAAGCATCTCTAGTTTGGATACCATTATTGTAGTTTTTAATTTTTTTAATGTTTATTTATTTTTGAGATAGCACAAAAAGGGGCAGAGAGAGAGAGGGAGACACAGAATCTGAAGCAGGCTCCAGGCTCCAAGCTATCAGCACAAAGTGCAACATGGGGCTTGAACTCAGAAACTGTGAGATCATTCCCTGAGCTGAAGTCGGATGCTTAACCTACTGAGCCACCCAGGCACCCCTTGTATTTTTAAAAACATTGTTCTTGATGTCAAGATTTTAACAGAGAGAAATCAGCTTCAGTTTATGTTTTTTTGGGTACAAGTATGATTATTAGCAAACAATTTTCTTTATTTCTCACAGTACCAATAGCAGTTGTCAACTGCCATTTTTGTCTCCTTGAAAATACTTAAAGAACGCATATTAGAAAGTGGAAGTCACTACCAGAAGACAATTAATTGAAAGCTTAAAAAATGACTTACGCTCCGACCCCAGGAGAAAAGGAGACACTGTCCATTAGGCAGAAATCATCTTTCTGCAAAAAAGCAATAGTAACTTCTTTGTGTTTTATTTTATTCTCCAGTGGCTCATCACACCTAATCTCAAGGTGGCCATTTTGACCATTTTCTTCACATCCGTGACATTCTACCTCAATGCAGTATAGTTTTCAGCATCCTTGCCTTCTTCAGAGGTAACCGAACATACCTCCATAGGAATGATGTGACCAAACGCCAAATGAAGAAACCAGACAGTTTTCCTGTCATGGGGACCTATGTTTGAGTGACAATGTAGACAATGTAGGCAATTACTAACTAAAGCTAGGTGCAATTCAGAGATGCATGACAGGGCAAGAAGGTCTCCTTTGCACTGTAGGAAATGCAGCCCAATTAGCCAGAGTCAGCATGCATGGTATCTACATTGCTTAAGGCCACAGAGAGTTCCAGAGAGATGGGCCTCACAGTCTGGAATCTAGTTGTCTATCTGGAAGGTTCAGGCTTATGTCTTCAGTGAAGCAAATGAGTCTATGAAAACCCTGACTTGTCTGCAACTCATGATTACTGAGTTTGGAGGAAAATATTTCCTAGAGGGAGGCATTCAGTGACTGTCTACCCAGTAATATCATGTCATACGAAGTGAATATGGACACTAAAAATATTTTGACCTATTTGGAATAATTTTCCCAGGTATTTTTTCCTCAAAACTCATGATACTTTATTAAAAGGATCACACAAAAAGGAGTAACATTTATATGTTCAATTTAATATAGCAGTTTTCTAATTTTGATGGCCTCCGTTCACTTGTTCTCATGTTACCCATATAATATGATTTGCTAAGTATTAGTACAAAGTATTTTATTTTTTACCAATTTTGAGAGAAATGTTTAAATAGTGTGCTCAATAAAACATCCAAATCCTAATTTAGAGAAAATAAAAATAATGACTAATTTCTTTCATCCCTATCCTGCTTCCTCTAGAATCCCCCTCCGCACACACTCTCTCTCCCTTTTCCAGTCTTTAATATTGATTGATAGGTCTTCTAAGAGAAGAACAGTCAAATATTTTTAAATTTTATTTTAGAGAAAGTGCACAGGGGAGAGGGGCAGAGAAAGATAGGAAGAATCTTAAGCAGGCTCCACACTCAGCACAGAGCCCAACGTCCAGCTTGACCCCATGACCTTGAGATCATGACCTGAGCCAAAAATCAAATGCCCAACCAACTGAGCCACCCAGGCGTCCCAAGAACAGTGGAATTTTAAGAATTTATTACTCTGTCCAAGGGACAGATTCAGGAATGCCTCTGCTGCCATCTAGCTCTGTGACTCTGGACAGGCCACATGTCAGGTCATTTCTTCACCTGCAAAATAATGTCTCTTTCTGCTCTGAATTTCTACCTTTCTTTTATTAGGTTACTGTAAGTTTGGGATCATAACAAGTCATAGCGTTTTTGCCCCTACAGAGGCTGGTGGAGAAGAGGACGTATTTACACTGAGAGTCCACCAAATGAACAGGGCCCTGGATATGCATTTCAGTTAGATCGCCTAGCACACAGCTGTTGATACAGCTTAGTGCTCTTACGATGCTTGCCAAAGCCCTCTATTAGATGCACCCTCACTTAGATTGATGTTGTTTATTGTAGCAACTGCTTTTTATCTTTACCAGGTCACTGGTAGTGATGAATATGAGGGGTTCCTCATTAATTTAATCTTATTTTGGAAGCTTTGCCATTTTGCCCAGTGTCTGTAACAATAGCTCAAGAGAGTCATTTAATTCATGAGTTCACTACTCTGTGTGAAAACTAAAGCTATCTAAATAACGGATTTAAAATATCAGTCCTGTTCATCATGAGCCAAAATCATAATATACACAGAGCATTCAGCTTGGTATTTCTAGCTCAATTTGGACAGATCTTTTCCTAAGTCAAGTAACACAAGGAAGAAAGTCCTATTTTTAATAGATGTAAGTGAAGGGCTTGTTCTGCTGATGTGAAGCATCATCAGATATATCCTGCCTCTAAAATCTAGAAAAATATCTTTAAAATACCCATGTACCACAACAGAATAAGATGGTAGCTTCACAAGATTCACAAGACTTAAACTTAATATTGGATCTTCCATTTACTGCCATACAACCTGGAATAAACCAGTTAAAACTCTTGGTTTATTGATTAACAAAGTGAACACGAAATGGGAAAATGTGCTTGAAAGTCCTTTGAAATTTATAACCTGCTATACAAATGAAAGACACTGTATTGTGATATAGATGAATACCCATGATGATGATAAAATTATGCTGGAATGGTTATAATTAGAAAAAAACCCACTTTGTTCCCAAGAGTATTTTCTATAGTCTATCTTTATCCATTTGGGTCACTAAAGAGATCAATATAGCAGTTTTACACTGTGTTACCTTTGCAAGATTGCACTCATACTATCTGCCTTAAACTGTTTTTGGAATCACAGATGGACTCCGAACCATCCTGTGTAGATTTGATCAAACCCACACAATGGAAGGAGAAATGATTCCATGAGAATGACCTCTGAAGGGTAGATTCATAACAAAGCTTTCTTGGCAAAGGATGGCTAATGAATTTACTCTGGTCCAAGAGCAGTCAGTTGATAAAGGTGTCTTGGTTCATTTCGATACGACAATCTATTACCTTGTGATGGCATCCGGCATAATCAATTTTTCACAATAAATTGATGCACGCCATCCTTAACACATGTTGCTTGTATTACTGCCTTGGATGCAATACAGAAATTGGTTAGTATTTTTTTAAATAATTTTCATTCCTTAATCTCTTGGGAGGCTTCTTTCTCTGAGAAAACAGCTCTGATACAAAACAAATTTTATTTTCTGGCAAAACTGGGGGGAAAATCTAAGTTTGCAAAATCGTGAAAGATTTTGTGGTTATGCTTTGAAGTTTAATGTAGGACTTTATAAAGAAATGAAATAGTTTTCATGACTGAAAAGTACCATTTTCTGTATGAGTAAAATTGATGTTCTATTGTGGAAACTTACGTTTTTTGGGGGGATGAAAGAAACATATTTAGCGAGTTTATGAAAAGAGCTTTCCACTGGTGGAGATGTAAAAATAAATATGTCACAGTTGTGAAACGATGTATGGTCCTGCTGTTTCATGATGAGGAGAATTGGAACAAAATTATACATTGTTCAAATGGTCCCATATTATGTAGAAAATAAGTCTGAGAAACTCTGCTTTGTTTTACCACTAACAAGGAAACCACATTTTCAACCTGCCAAACTACTTCTGTGGAACAAATTATTTACTTCTTGGAAGCTACATGAATTCTTCCAGGCAATTTCATAATATGTGAAGTTGTAAGTTTCTTTAGAATTATCTTGGCAGTACTAGACATACAAGCTATAATATATAAGAAATACTTTTTAGACCAACGAAACTGCATTAAGTGGCCTTTCCTTGGCTTCAGCAAGGTCAAATCGGGCTTCAACATCTAGTTGACTTATGGGGAGGGGCTAAACACTGAGTCAAAAAATAAGGATTGGCTTTCTGCCTCCATGACATTCTCTATGTTGTCTTCATTCAATCCTCTGCAAAAAAAGCCTGCATTTCTTCATCCTTACTGTAGAAACCACTGGAATATCTAATGATTACAACATAATAGGACTGTTGCAGGCAACGCTGAGGTTCAATAAACGCCTTTAAATTTAGAAACGAAAAAGGCATCCCAAGAATGAATGTGTCCAGTTCATTCAAGAATATGTGGCCTGCCGTCATCCAGCAGACTCAGCTAGACTTTGAGTAAGATGGCATAGGGTCAAGTTTATTTTCCCTTTAGTATTTGCTTGGGAAATTGCTTAACTTTTCTTAAGCTCAAAGTCATCTACAACATTCTCTGAAGACTAAATAAAATGTATGAAAACAGTATTGAAAAGTTTAACTTTATAATTTGAATATAATTTTACATTCTTTATATTTAATATATATAATGTAATATTATATAATGTAATATATAACAATTTTAAAATTACACTGTAAAGTATGTTACGATACGATTATAAAAATTTTCTGATTCTTATAAGAATGAACAACAATGCCATCATAAGCCTCTAAACTTGTAAGAGTAAACTAAAGGAAGTAAAATAAATAAATAAATAAAATTAAGGAAAGTATCAGTTTAGGGCAATATTTAATTTAACCTGGCTGGAAGTTTTCTAAACTACTTTGAATAGGGAGGACAATCTATTCTGTTCTAAATCTGTTTTGATGAAAATGTAAACAAATACTATAATATGAAAATAATGTGTTATTTATTCCCATTTAATAATGATTAATAACTTTTAAGTATATAGGGATTCATCACTTTTTTCTATTTTCTCAAAAATTTTTAAGGCATTCTAGATAGCACTTAAGGCAATCATGGACAATTTAGAAATATGAATCAAATCAATTGGGCCTCAAATTTCTCTACAGACTGGACTGACCCAGATTAGCCTTAGAAAAGCATCAGATCACTAAACGATCATAACTTTTTTGGTGGGTTTTGGAACTTTCTGGGTGTACTCTGACTCTGGGCCCCAAAAAACACGGAAAGAAAGAGGCAAGTCATTCCAGGTTGGTAGGTATTTGGGGTTTATTTGTTGTTTTGTTTTAGGCTTATTTATTTTGAGAGAGTGAAAAGGAGCAGGGGAGGGAAAAGAGAGCAGTGACAGAGGATCTGAAGCAGGCTCTGTGCTGACAGCGTTAAAGCCCGATGGGGGCTGGAACGCACCAACCATGAAATCATGACCAGAGCCAAAGTCCACGCCTAAGGACTGAGCTACCCAGGTGTTCTGATAGGTAGGTGTTTTAATAAGCAAAAAGAACTTACATATGAGGCTTGTCTGGGGTAGCAGCAAGACAAGTGGATTCCCATACGTGCACCCCGGAACCTTGAGTTTACCGAGACGCCCTCACTGAGTTCAGTCACATACACTGTGCAGGGACTGTCACCACCACATCGGGATTTGAAGGCTATGTCCTTGCAGTAGGAAAGGCAAGCGGAACCCACATTCTCGGGACCCGGGAGACGGCGAGGGGCCTTCAGTGGCCTGGGATCAGCTCACAGATCAACTGGCAGTCACCTCTTTCGATGACTTCCTTCGACATCTTTTTTCCACTTTGTCATAGGAATCACATCCTCTCAAAACTCTTTTTATTTCTAAGGGGCGCCTGTGTGGCTCAGTTGGTTAAGCATCTGGCTTCAGCTCAGGTCATGATCTCACATTGGTGGGTTGGAGCCCCACGTCAGGCTCTGTGCTGACAGCTCAGAACCTGGAGCCTGCTTCTGATTCTGTGTCTCCCTCTTTCTCTGATCCTCCCCTGCTCACACTGTTTTTCTCTCTCAAAAAATAAATAAAACGTTTTAAAAAATCACACATTAACAAAAAACTTTTTTATTTCTAGTTTTCTTAGAGGATATTTCTATAAATAGATACATTTTTGCCTTATTAAACAATTACCCTTTCTGCCAAAGCAGTTTCAAAACCTTACCTTCATTGAGTTGAATACACACCAAAGGGATAAACCTGCCTTTAAGAACTGAGCTACAGTCTTCTCAAAGTCTTTTCTTGCTCACATATAGCATCTTTCTTGAAATAATGTACAGGGTTTGATTTTAATCTTCCTGTGAGGAGACCCCCGGTATACATTTGAATATGGCAACTGTTTTGGTTAAGCTGTCTTTTACAAGGGAAAAGCAAAGTAAAGAAATGTCCTAGTTGATAATTTTATGTAAATTTTGATTATGTGTGTTTTTATACCTCTCCTATATGGTGGGATGGTCAAGATTTCAATTCCATCTCACATTAAATGATTTTTATTTTAAAAACTTAAAAAAAAACAGTTTTAGGTTCACAGAAAAATTAGGGGAAGGTACAGAAATGTCCCATATATCCCCTGCTCCCACATATGCAAACCTAGCACACTATCAACATTTCCCACTGGAAGGATACTTTTGTTACAACCGATAAACCTACATTAAAAGATCATTAGTACTCAGAGTTTAGAGCTTACCTTTGGGTCATCAGAAGGTATACATTCTGAGTTTGGACAAATATACAACGACATATATCCATCATTGCAGTACCATACAGAGTACATATAGAGTATTTTCACTGTCCTAAAAACCCTTAGTGCTCTGCCTATTCTTCTCTCCCCATGCCCCTCAAACCCAGGTCACCACTAATCTTTTTACTGTCTCCACATGTTTGCCTTTTCCAGAATGTCATAGAGTTTGTATCATACAGTATGTAGCCTTTTCGTGTTGACTTCTCTCACTTAGTAAAATGCATTTGCATTTTTTTTCGTGCCTTTTCATGGCTTGATAGCTTGTTCTGTTTTGGTGCTACATAACATTCCATTGTCTGGATGCACCAGAGCTTACTTATCCATTCACCTCCTGAAAGACTTATCGGTTGCTTGCAATTTTCGGCAGTTATGGATAAAGCTGCTAAAAACATCCGCGTGCAGGTTTCTTTGTGGACATAGTTTTCAACTCCTTTAGGTAAACACCAAGAAGTATGATTGTTGGATTGAGTGATAAGAGTATGTTTAATTTGGTAAGAAATCACCAAATTGTCTTCCCAAGTGGCTGCACCATTTTATTGCCACTCCACATCCTTGCCAGCATTTGCTGTTGCCCGTGGTTTTGGCCATTCTAATAGGTGTCTAGTGATATCTAATTGTGATTCGAATCTGAATTTCCTTGATGACAGATGATGGGAGGCATTTTTTCATATGCTTATTTGCCTTTGGTGTATATTCTTTATTAAAGTGTTTCTTCAGGTCTTTGGTCCATTTTTCAATCAGGTAGTTGGTTTGCAAACAGCTGAGTTTTGAATGACTGCTTTTTCAATTCATTACTAGCCATGTTTACAATGCATTAACAAATTCTTTACCAATATGCCTTTTGGAAAACCCAAAGCACTAGGCATATCCCTGTCTGTTCATTGTCTGACATGTGTGAAGGGTATACAGAACGTTTATACATCTAAAGAGGACAGAAGTTTCCCATCTTCCCTATGTTTGGCCCCACAAAGGCAATGCAGAGTAAGAAAAAGATGGTATTGCAAACGGGAGATGTGGGGAAAACCTTGTGTCCTCACGTCTGAATTAAACCTATCTTTTACAGAAAGGCACATAATTTCTGGATTTACTACAGAACCTCGCAGTGTATAAAAGGCCCCCTATAGAAAAAAGGTTATCTTGCCAAGATGCTACAAGCCTATAAAGAAACGTGCCAATCTTTCGGTGCCAACATACCTGAAGTGTGCTTACCACCTACTGTATGGAGTGTAGAACTCCGCCAGGCATCAGATGGCGCCCACGTGGGCTCCGTTATGCTCTAAGTTACTACTTCATAGTATAGTGAAAAGAGCAACCAGGTACATGTGAGTAATAATCACAATTCACTTGCTTGACAGTTGCATATTGTCAGGTAGGGTTTTTGCCCCTGATCAAGCATCTTCTGGGTCTCTGGCTCCAAGGCAAGATCTATCCTAGGAAAGTGAAGAAGTGGAAGAGTCTATTTTTGTGAACACCCGCGTATAATCTCTTTTGGCCCTTTATTATTTCCTCAGAGCTTTTGTCTCCTCGGACACTTAATAAAATCAGTGCCCCTTGGGGCACGTGAGTGGCTCAGTCGGTTAAGAGTCCGACTCTATGTTTTGGCTCAGGTCATGATCTCACGGTTTGTGAGTTCCAGCCCTGCATTGGGCTCTGTGCTGACAGTGAGGAGCTTGCTTGAGATTCCCTCTTCTCTCTCTCTCTCTCTCTCTCTCCTCCCCTTCTCTCTCTCTGCCTCCCCAGCTTGTTCTTTCTCTCCCTTTCTCAAAAATAAATAAATAAAATTTTAAAAAGTTTTTAAAAAATAAAAAGTAAAATAAAATCAGTGCCCCTAGACAACTCAAACTGTCTGCACATTCTGGAATGGATGCCATATTCGAGGCCCATCGCTCTCAACGGACAGTAAATGCAGGCCCCAGAGTCAGTACCGCAGAAGGGGATTTGGGATACCTGTGAAATCGGCCCCATGCTGACTTCGGTGTGAAGCACGAGCTAGTTAGTTAGCACAGTGACTGTCGGACATCCTCCTACAATTCCCTCCTGGCCCAGGATGCTGAGCTCAACTGCCGGCCTCATTCGCTTGCTCTGTTTTAGACACGAATGTCTCAACACATCAGTTCTGAGGTGTAATTTCTGGACTAAAATAAAATATCAGCATCACATTGTGTCCTTTTAATCTCTGCTGAGAACCTTTAGTTCCTAAGGAGTAACTTAGAATCCTTTTGAATCTCAGTATTTCATGAATACAGCACATTCACAAAAAAGAGATAACATTGATTTGGCTTTGAAATAAAACGAGCAAAATATATGAGGGGAATAAACCTAGCAATCCCCTTTCTTTGCAAATGCCCACGAATCCCAGATATTTTTGGAAAATCATTTTCAGGGACAAAGAACTATTATCGATTTGATTTTTAATTTCTTGTCAGCTTATTCAAGCAACATATACACATTTTAAAAATGTCCCACTAACAGCTTCTATTTCTACTCTTCTCCCACAGAGATAACTACTATTATCATTTTGGCATATGTACTTCTCATATTTTAGCATGTGTCACATGTAAGATCAAAAAATTTTCAGGGCGCCTGGGTAGCTCAGTTGGTTAAGTGTCCGACTTTGGCTCAGGTCATGATCTCTGGTCTGTGGGTGTGAGCCCCGAGTCTGGCTCTGTGCTGACAGCTCAGAGTCCGGAACCTCTTCAAATTCTGTGCCTCCCTCTCTCTGCCCCTCCCCCGCTCATGCAATGTCTCTCTCCATCTCTAACAAATAAATAAACATTTAAAAAAAAGTCTTTTAAAAATTCATTCATTTATTTAAATCTGAGCTCTGCACAGAACATTCAATATGAAACCTTAACTACGCACTCAGTATTTTCAAACATAAACTTAATACTCTTGAAGTGAAGTTGACGATGTCTCTGATTCTTTGCGATCACATAACTAAAGAAAGCAGAGAGGTGGAAAGAGAGTCAAGGCCAGTTATGGAGTTGGAGCTATTTACATTTTTAATAACTTTGAGAGGTTAGGCAGTGTCATATTTAAACTGAATATCTACCAACCCCTCTGTGTCTGTTTTTTCTCTCTATTTGCATAAGCAATTGACAGCTCATTAAGAGCTCATTAGGAAGCAGCGAAGACCCTGTGATCTGGGTCTCAGTTGCTGAGAAGGAAGTCTTCGTTTGTAAATGTCCTCAATATTTCAGGAGAATTGTAAATAGATCTAAGATATCCAATGGTGAAGGTGCAAAGGCTTGTAAGCTATATACACTTATAAAACAAGAAAATGATGGTAATGGTGCTGTTCATTAAATCTTAGCCTATTCGCCTCATTAAGAAAAGATAAAGGTGATAGAATTCATAACTATAATTTGATCGTGAAAAATTAGCTAAGAATTTCCACATTCTCTGAGTTTTCCTTCCCTTCTTTTTCCCCCCAAATTTTATCTATCATCCATCTATGTTTCCATCTATCTATCTCACCTATCCTTAAATTCTAGATGACTATATCTTAGAGAAACTAAATAATCTAATTGTTTCAGAATCGGCTATATGTGGGGAAAAATTGACTATGCTTCTTTCTTGGTAAATAAGTTCAGAATATAAATTAGTTCTTTTTTTACTTGCTAATACTTTCTGGACCCAAACAAAGTAGACCAAAATCGGATCTCCTCTGAATAAATGTTTGCCTGATACTTCTAAATCTCTAGATACCAAAAACCTATTGTAAAATGAAAGGCAAATGCACACTGGTGTGCCGATGATTCTTTTGCCTTCGGATTGCATTTTGTAAAACGCATGAATAGAAAGCACTTTTAAACACTCAGGAATCAATACAAAGGAAGCAGTGGGAACACATTTATTCCTGTTTTATTCCATTTCAGGACTGCCAGAGTTTTGCTTGTTCAGATGTTGCAGAGTTTCCAACTCAAATCTGGGTATCCCCTGGCTGTCTTCTAAAGGCTGCCTTACTTATGAACATGAAGACTTTCCAACTACTCCTACCCCCTCCTTTTTTTTTTTTAATATTCACATTTTACAAGAGGGTTACATTTGAGAGCAAGAGAGAGAGAGAACCTGGTATTCTTATATGGTCCATCCACCCTCTCATTATTGTCTTTTGGAAAAAAAAGAAAAGTGAGAGCTGCAGTCTGTCTTTAAGCCATTTGTATGTTCTTTATTGGAGTATGTTTGAATGCTCAATTGGATCTCAATGGTTCATCCTTTGTAACATAAAATAAAACATGGTGCTCGAGAAAAGTAACGACACATACATCCAGGCCCTTTCATGGCAGTTGGTAAAGCGTAAGCTCTGCCTCTCTGTGTGGCGGTTTCCCTTCTCTTTTCTTTTCTTTCACTGTGACAAGCAGCCATTGTCCCTTGGTGAGATCTGCAATATTACTTTGACCCCAGCCCATCAATCTGCCTCAATTGGATAATGATCTGTAATCACTTTCTTTCAGGGGAGTCTATAAATTTGCCAAGGCCCCATTCTTTTCTGAAGGACTCCTTATGTTCACTCCCATTTGTGCAAATGCGCCCTCTTTTACAGGGCTAAATAGCCATGCACATGGTCCATTCTGTGAAGAGGCACTGGGAGGGTTTCTGTTGATTTTCCATGCTCTAGTCTCTTAAAGGAGACTTAGTCTGACATGCCGGGACGCAGTGGGGGGTGGCCGAGCCAGGCCACATCACAGGCAGCCGCTTTTCTCATTAAGCCTGACCCATCATTAGGTCACTTTGTGCCCTCCTTGTAATCAATGAGCTTAATGTTCAACCCAAAACAGTCATAAGGAAAGGAGCACGGAGGTGGAAGGGTAAAGGAACTGGTAGAAAGGACAGAGAAATGCGTCATGTGTACGTCTTAGAAATGCACTTTGCTAGTAAAGGGTGAAAGGAACTCAAATATTTTTTGATATCTCAAGTAACCGGTTCCTTCTGGTCCTGTTCATGTTCCACAAAATATGGCAATCCTTAGACCCTACTTCTCCCCAGTGGCATCTACTTTTCTCATTAGGTAGGAGACAGGCTCTGTGTCAGGCTCAATCAACTTTGCTGGGAAGGCAAAAGTGGACAAAGTTCATGAGCATTTGGGCATCTTGGGTGTGTTATGAGAATTTAATGTAAGAGTCAAAAATATGTATGACCTTAGCCATATGGAATAAATGAACAACAAAGGACAAAAACACCTAGAACATAATCTAAACTGCTCCTATATTAAGGAGAAATGAAAAGGGTTTTGTTTGGGTCATCATATTTCCAACACAAAGAGAAAAAGTGTCTCTATGCATAGTGAGGGGTATGAACATAAATACACTTTACTACAAGTAAGAACTAAGGAGCAGAGGAACCAGGTAACCGCTTAAGAAGTTGATTTTTGTGATTGAAATATTAGAATCAGGGGCTAAAAACAAAATTAACTCTCAAATCAATAAGACACTCCCATGAATAATGGATTACATGGTCCTTTCAGGAATTGTGAATTCAATGAGGTTGGTTGAAACCTTAGAGGTCACACAGAGTGACAATGTCATCAAGGAAGAGTCAAATACCAAAAGTGGTTAAGTCACTTATCTCGAGTGTCATAGCTCCTGGGACTGAATTCAGGCTGCATCCCAGGTTGCGAATCACTTTTCCACTCTTAATTCCATTTCATCAAGGGCCTCTGATGGGGAATGTTTCTGTAGCAAACACACACACACACACACACACACACACACACACACACCTTGTTGGTGTACAAATAAGTCTGTGTCCATGTATTTCCATCACACAGTGAAGGAGAGCAAACTCATTCAGTATCTTAACTGAGCTCATTCTACTGGTACAATCTCACACACTGACTGGGAAAATAATTACTTCAAATATGGACAACTGTTTAGTTTGACTCATAAAATGCTCATGCATAAAACTGAAAATTCCAAATGCTGAAGCCAGAGACATATTTAACAAGTTTTACTACTACCAGGGGGCGCTTGGAGGGCTCAGTTGGTTAAGCATCTGATTGTGCTCAGGTCATGATCTCATGGTTTGTGGGTTCTCTTAAAGATGAATAAACATTAAAGTTGTTTTAATAAAGAAAAAGAAGTTTTACTACTACTACTAGATGATGAATAGTATGCATTCCACAAGTTATAAGACATTAGTATTCAAATTATAAAATGTATCATGGGGGCACCAGGGTTACTCCATTGATTGACTTAGGTTCAGTTCATGATCTCAGGGTTCATAAGTTCAAGCCCACTTGGGGCTTGCTTCTGTCTGTGCAAAGCCTCCTCTGATCCTCTGTCGCCCCTCTCTCTGCCCCTCCCCCAGTTACACTTTCTCAAAAATAAATAAAATGTTTTTTAAAAATGTATCATGAATGTCTAATTTCAATTCAACTTTCCTTCCACTGTGATTCTCTAGCTAAAAGTTATTTCAAGAGTTAGGAGAGCTAGAAAATATGCCATATGCAAGAGTATTTACATTTTGTGAGGTTTTTTATTTTTCTAAAAAAATAAATTAGTTTCTTAAGGTTTGTCACACATTGGCTGTAAACATGTAGGGTAGTCAGTACAAGTGAAAAAGATTGTTTTTCCAATAAATTGTTGACTAAAGAACTATTGACTTAGAATATGACCAGGAATCTTATAGTCCTTGATATAAAATTCTGAAATTTTTTTTCTTACCTTTCAGGTAAGATGGTAGCTTTTTTTTTTTATCAATGCTTCCACAGGGACAAATAATAACCACAAAATAATCTCCATTATTTTAAGAAGGAAGAGACTCAGGCTCAGAGAGGTTGTTTCTTGCTGCTGGTCACAGAGCTGCTAAGCAGCTAGATTAGAATCTGAATGTAGGTCAGTCTGGCTCGAAGTCTCTACTATCTGCTCTACCTTTCTTTATTAAATGTATTTCAATACTAATGTGTTCCAAATATACAAAATAAGTATATATTCAAAATTTTAAATTACCATTTTTTTCATTCACAGTTATTGACAGTGTGGAAACAAAGATGATACAATGGGTCTTTTTCTGAAATGTAACAGAGAGTCTCCTCTCCAATTCACCTAACAGCCCCATCAGAGGTTCTCTCATATTTTATACATTTCATTACTCTAAATAGTTGCTAATTTATAACTTAGAGAGTTGTTCATACTCTCTTCCACTAACCTCTTCTTTTTTAGATATAGTTAGTAAACTGAAAAATAGCCATGCATCTTATTATTTTTTTATCTCTCCGAAAGACATATTCCAATCCCAGTCATCTTGTGGTATGCACTCTCTGTTTTCTTTCTTAAGTTTATTTTTTTTTAGTAATCTTTACATCAAAAGTTGGGCTCAGATGCATGACCCCAATATTAAGAGTCGCATGGTCTTCAGACAGAGCCAGCCAGGAGCACCTGTTTTTTGTTGTTGTTGTTTGTTTGTTTGTTTATTTTTTTTGTTATTATAAACTCAAAACAATGACTAGGGGCTTTCCAGTAAAACCCACTCACCATCAAAATCTCCTGGGTGCCAAACTGCTGTACGTGTTTAAATTTTTTCCTGGGAATTCTTGAATCTTGCCCATATTACTCTATCTCTTCTAATCTTCCTATTTCACTCCAAAGTTAGACAAGAATTGGGTCTGATGTTTCCATGTATTTTGGAACAGTTTTCTTTCCTATCAAGAAGCAAAGTTGTTCTGTCCTCTTCCAATGGTAGCTAACAACACGGAAGTGTTATAAGTGTCTTGCTTTATACATTACGGTCTTACCCATTCCTTGGGTCATTTGCCTGTTTTTTGATTGCTTGTTTCAGTGTCCATGTTCTATGGAACTTCTCATGTAACACAACTTTCAGAAACTACTTTTGTTTCCCAAATTGTGACTTAATGCACCGCAGTCTTCTTGTTACATTCAGAGAGAATGCTAGCACCCACTGAAGTTAGAGATCATCTCGTCCCCTGCCCCAGCTTTTTTTGTTCCCATACAGAATATGCCTCCCAAATAGTGTACATAAAAATTACAAAAACAAAGACCACAGCTTCTACCAACAAGCCAGCTGGGAATTATCTTCACTTGGGGCAAATGAACAAACCGGAACAGAGGAAAGTCCTGCAGAGGCATCTGTCCAAGATGATCTTTAAGCAGGGCTGAAATAATCCTGACAGCTATAGCAGGAAGCAAAGCTTTTCCTCACCCACGTGGCATTGGTTAGTCCCTTTCAGTTATGCCTTGGATTTTTGTTTGGTGGCTCATTGGTTGGCTTGTTTTAAGTAACTGAGATGGCTTTGAATAATGGGCCAGAAAAAAGAGAAGACCTATTAGCTACAGCAGGAGGTAAAGAACAAATTCTCTACGTGCAGTACTTTCTTCCTAGAGTTACCCCACCCAGGGCTGAATTTTAGTTTCACCCCTTATTGCCTATGTGAGCATCAGCAAGCCAATATCACTCTTTGAATTTCAATCACATCAGCCCATAAACATGTATAACACTATCACCTTCACTTGTTTTCATATGGATAAGTGAAACACTATCAATGGAAACATTTTACCTCAGCACCTGGCATAGCATTACCTGTTTGAGTATCTACTGTGATTAATGCGATTATGTACTTTTGAAATAACTTTGAAAAGCACCCTCTGGAAAGATTGATACTTACACGACTGTAAGACTTGGATATGGTTGTTCATAAGACAACACTCAGTCTTTCCCTGAGCCATTTGCTCTATGCTCATTTTTGCTGTGAAATCCTGGAAAATCTAATGTTGAGTATTAACTGCTAGACTCAATGTCCAAAAATAAGACTACTTTATGACCCTGCAATTGCATTACTAGGTATTTATCAAAATGATAAAAAAAATACTGATTTGAAGAGGCACATGCACACCATTGTTGCAGCACTGCTATAAACTCTTTATGGAAAGAGGCTCAATGTCCATTGCTGGTGAATGGATAAAGATGACGGACATATAGATATAGATATGCTGATATCTCTATATCTATATAATTGAATATTATTCAGCTATCAAAAAAGTGAACTCTTGCCATTTGCAATGATGTGGATAAAGCTAGAATGTATTCTGGTAAACAAAATAAGTCTATCAGAGAAAGACAAATACCCTATGATTTCACTCACATGTGGAATTTAATAAACAAAATAGATGAACATATGGAAGAGGGAAGAAAAAAATGAAATAAGATAAAAACAGAGAGAGAGGCAAACTATAAGAGACTCTTACCAACAGAGAACAAACTGAAGGTTGCTGGAGGGGAGATGGGCTAAATGCATGGTGGGCATTAAAGAAGTCACTTGTGATGAGCACTGCATTTTGTACATAAGTGATGAACCACTAAATTCTATTCCTGAAATCAATAGTACACTATATGTCACTAACCTGAATTTAAATAAAATCCTGAAAGGAAAAGAAAGGTGTGGGCCATATATTATACCATGGCTCTTGGTATATAATAAAAGCTTAACAAATGTTCACTGAATGAATGAATAAACCCATACAGTTTTATTCTATTCATACATAGGTGCATATGAGCTTCCTTCACCTTGCTATATTAAAAAAAGTGGTCTCCCTTTCACTTGTTCAAAGAGATGTATTCTTGAATCCATGTTATAAAATCAAGACTCATCATCCTAAATAATCTCAGCAAATTCTCCTCCACATTCATCAATAAAACGTTGGTAAATGATGAAATACGAGTATCACAGTGGAATGATATATTGGAATGGGAAGAGAAGGAATAAAGAGAAAAGGGGGACAGATCTCATGCTATGTTGCAATTTTCTCATATTAAAAAATAGATGATATTTTTTAGGTTTTGAATGGGAAGAACTGCACAAGATATTGAGGAAGGTGCCTAGTGTTGGGGGCTCTCATTTCACCACTTCGTTTTTATAAGATGAATTTTTGCCTTGAATAGTATAATGTGCATTTAAAGTTGAGGTGATATCTATATTGGTCTCTCAAATATTATTAATTGTAACATACTGAGAATTTTGGAGTGGCTTATGGGGAAGAAGTGGATATGTAAGAAAATTTTCAGAATCTGCTAGAAATTTTCATCGGCAACTATTGCCGTAGCTATAAAATTCTATAAGGATTCTTCTGAGATTGTACCAGTAGAATACATTATTTTCAATATAATACATTTTTACATGAAGGCCTTTTATTCTCTCTCCTTCTTCTTTTCTTCTTTAATTCTTCACTTTGCTGTCAAGGAAGAACTATTCAGATTCAACTGATTCAAAAAGAGTTCTCAGGGCATCTGGGCGTTTTTAGTCCATTGCGTGTCCAACTCTTATTTTCAGCTCAGGTCGTGATCTCACCATTCTAGAGTTTGAGCCCTGCATCAGGGCTGCTGACAACGTGAAGCCTGCTTGGAATTCTCTCTCTCCCTCTGTCTCTGCTCCTCTATTGTGCATGTGTGCACACTTTATTTCTCTCTCTCTCTCTCAAAAATAATAAAATAAACTTAATAAAACACATAGTTCTTGGACAATTCAATGTTAGCTAGTGGTCCATGATCTAGACCAATATTGATATCACTTCAACCTTACATGCACATTATACTATTTAATGCAAAAATCCATCTTATAAAAGGGAAGTGCCGAAATGAGAGCCCCTGACACGAGACACCTTCCTCAGTATCTTGTGCAGTTCTTGCCATTCAAAATCTTGAAAATGTCACCTCATATCCATTCTTCAAAGTATTTAATGCCTCAAAACTTATTTGCTTCATTTTGTTGAAGTTTTACTATTTAAATTTCTATTTTAAGGGTTCCTGGGTAGCTCAGTTAGTGTCTGACTCTTGGTTTCAGCTCAGGTTATGATCTCAGGGTGGTGAGATCAAGCCTTGCTTCAGGCTCCATGATGACCATGGAGCCTGCTTAAGATTATCTCTCTCCCTCCCCCTCTGCATCTCCCCTATGAGCATGGGAGTAGAGAAAAATAATAATAAATAAATACATTTCTGTTTTAAGTTAATTTCTACTTAAAACTTATTGAATTCTTAATGTCATGGAGGGGAAATTGTAGGGGTGGTTGAGTAAGAAAAGTCAGTTTCCTTCAGTTTTTCTTTCTGTGACAGCAGATGGCTATTGAAGTCTGCCAAGGAGTCATTCCTAAGCTCTTTACCTCTTCATAGACCTTCATCAGTGTCATAGGCAAATGGGAGGGACTCTATTTAAAAGGGCTGGAAGAGACTCATGTTCAATTTTTCTCAGCAAGAACTGTTTCAAGGTGGGCAAAACTGTATAAGAATAAAAAAAACAAAGGCTTGTTTTATCTAAGAAAAATACAGCAACAGACTCATATGGAGCTGGATATGGAGAAAGACTCAAGAGACAGTGAGATGTCTGACCCTTTGTAAAGATCACTCAAAACCAGACAGACATGCATTTTTCTATAGTGGTATTATAACATGTAAGTTAATATATCAAGCAGAAAAAACGTATCATCTGATAGTTTGGAAAGCTAGCTAAGAACTGAGATTGTATTAGAAAACTAACATTTTTTTTCTTGGGAAAGTGGGAACAAGGATTATTTTGAACTCTGAATAGAATTAATGCAGTTACAGAGTCCCTCGTGAATAATCAAGGCAATATTTGTCAGCAAACACCTAGGTCTGAAAGCAAATGAACTAAGTTCCCAGGTAAGAAATTAGAAAAAAAAACAAACTCTCTCAAAATATGAGAAAGAGTAGTAACCAAAGTCTTATAAAGGTAATTATAAGAATACTAAAGATAAATAATAATCCTGAGAAAAGGTAATAATTAGGATAGGAAGAAATCAGTGATATAAAATAACAATAATGACATAATACAACAGAGATTAGAAATAGGAAACACTTTCTTTGGAACGGTTATTAAGTGGACATTCACAATAATGATTAAGAAAAAAATAGAAAATAAGAGATAAAAGGAACCAAAGAATGACAAAAGAGAAACAGTTACAGACAACAACATAAATATAATATCCAATAGAAATATAGAAAATAAGAATATATAGATAATTTCATAAATGTTCAGGGTAAAAAATATCAAAGTTAAAGTTGCAAGACATAAAATCAAGTTGCATAAATCTGTTGTATTTCTATATGCCAATAACAAAGCAGCAGAAAGAAAAATCAAGGAATTGATCCCAACATTTGGTGACTGCACCAAAAACAATAAAATGCCAAGGAATAAACCTAATTATAAAGATAAAAGATCTATACAATCAAAACTAAGAACATTTATACAAGAAATTGAAGAGGATACAAAGAAATGGAAAAGCATTCGATGCCAAGAATCAAGGAACAAACATTGCTAAAATGTCTATACTACCCAAAGCAATCTACGCATTTAATACAAACCAATTCTGAAAAAGAAAATAAAACTGAGACATCATGATTCTGGATGTCAAGCTATATTACAAAGCTGTAGTCATCAAGGCAGTATGGTGCTGGCACAAAACAGATGCATAAATCAATGGAAAAGAATAGAAAATCCAGAAATGGATCCAAACTATATGGTCAACTAATGTTCAACAAAGCAGGAAAAAATATCCAATGGAAAAATGATAGTCTCTTCCACAAATGGTGCTGAGGAAACTGGACAGTGACATGCAGAAGAATGAACCTGGACCACTTCTTTATACCATACAAAAAAAATAAACTCAATATGGATGACAGATCAGGAAAACCTCTCTGACTTTGGCTGCAGCAATTTCTTTCTAGACATATCTCTGAAAGCAAAGGAGATGAAAGCAAGCATGAGCCATTGGGACTTCAACAAGATAAAAAGCATCTGTACAGCAAAGGAAACAATCAAAAAACTAAAAGGCAACCTATGGAATGGAAGAAGATATTTGCAAATGACATATCAGATAAAGGGCTAGTTTCCAAAATCTATACAGAACTTATCAAACTCAACACCCAAAAACCAAATAATCCAGTGAAGAAATGGACAGAAGATATTTACAAAGAAGACATCCAGAAGACTGACAAACATATGAAAAGATGCTCAACATCACTCATCAACAGGGAAATACAAATCAAAACCACAATGAGATATTACCAGTAAGAATGGCTAAAATTAACAACACAAAAAACAACAGGTGTTGGCAAGGATGCAGAGAAAGGGGAACACTCTTGAACTGCTGGTGGGAATGCACACTGGTGCAGCCACTCTGGAAAAGAGTATGGAGGTTCCTCAAGAAACTAAAAATAGAATACCCTACAATCCCGTAATTGAACTATTAGTCTTTACCCAAAGATTACAAAAATACAGATTTGAAGCGGTACTTGCACCCCAATGTTTATAGCAGCACTATCAACAATAGTCAAACTATGGAGACAGCCCAAATGTCCATCGACTGATGACTGGATAGAGAAGAGATGGAATACATATGTAATGGAGTACAACTCAGCCATCAAAAAGAATGGCGTCTTGGGACTCCTGGGTGACTCAGTCAGTTAAGCGTCCAACTTCAGCTCAGGCCATGATCTCACGGTTCATGGGTTTGAGCCCCGCGTCAGACTCTGTGCTGACAGCTCAGAGCCTGGAGCATGCTTCAGATCCTGTGACTCCTTCTCTCTCTGACCCTCCCCTGCTCACGCTGTCTCTCTCTCTCTCTCTCTCTCTCTCTCTCTCAAAAATAAACAAAAACATTTTTAAAAATTAAAAAAAAAATGAAATCTTGCCATTTGCAATGACATGGATGGAACTAGAATATATTATGCTAAGTAAAATAAGTCATTCAGAGAAAGACAAATAATAAATGATTTCACTCATATGTGGAATTTAAGAAACAAAACAGATAAACATATAAGAAGGAGGTCAAAATAAGAGAGGGAAACAAACCACAAGAGACTCTTAGTGATAGAGAAAAAAGTGTGGGTTGACAGAGGGAGGTGGGTGGAAGGCAGGCTAGATAGGTGATGGGTACTAAGGAAGGCACTTGTGATGAGCACTGGGTGTTGTACATAAGTGATAAATCACTGATTTCTACTCCTGAGGCCAATATTTCACTGTATGTTAACTAAAATTTAAATTAAAAAATACCATGTTGATGGGTGGGGGGAGGAAATCAGAATAAGCCAATAAACATGAAAGAGCTGGAACACCAACCTTCAAATGCCCCAGAAGTGCGTGATTTTACTCGTATTTTTCAACTAAAGTTTTTCCCAATTGAAAAAATATTTTGAATAACTTTAGACTTTCAGAAGAGTTATAAAAAGAGCCCAGAATATCTGTATACCCTTCATCAGGGTCCTTCAATTTTCACACTTTACCATTAGATATTTCAGGTTTGTACCAATTTCTTTTTCTGTTCCAGAATCCAATTCAGGATACATTATTCCACTTAGTTATTTATTTGTATCTCTTTAAATCTCTTCCAATCGGTGGTTGTTTCTACTGCTTCCATGTCTCATGACCTTGACACTTTTGTAGAGAACTGGTCCAGATTATAGAATTTTGCTCATTCTGGGTTGGCTGATGATTTCCTGTGATTTGACTGATAAATTGTAGATTTTTAGGGAAGAATACCACAGTTGTGAAATGTTCTCTCCTTTGTGCCAGATTACTGTGTTACATTATATCATTACATATTTTCACTGGTGATGTGAATGTTGGTCATTGGGTTAAGCTGACAGCAAGTTTCTTCATGAACAAGTTACCCCCTTGCTCTTTCTGTATTCACTTTGTTTTAAGTGATTTAAACCCAATCTGCACTCATAGTGAGGAGCTGGGAATTAATATCCATCTTCTGGAGAAAAAAGCACCAAAGAATTTGAGGGCACAGGTTATAAACACCATGGTAATGAAGAAATATTTCATTGGAAATACTTTGAGGCTATGCAAATATCTTATTGGTGTTACCAAAGCTTTGCATCCTGATTTCAGGATTGATCAGCGGCTTTCCTGTAGCAATGATTACAATGGTGCCCTGATAGCAGTTTCTCCCTTTGGCATAGTGAATTGCTCCTTCTCCTCCATTTACTTATTTGCTCAATCATTTAGTATACTAATATTTGCTCATACACAGTTATTGTATTTTTTGGTTATAATCCACTACTATCAATACGTATTTTGATGGTCAATTTGTTCCACCTCCCCCCCCCCAATTTTATATGAAATTTTCTAATGCTTCAGAGAAGTTGAAAACATGATAAAGCAAATACATTTAAATGCTTCATCAATTGTTTAAAATTTGCAATTTTATGTCTCTTTCCACACATGCATGTAAATAAACTTTTTATGAAACATTTGAGAGCTGCAGACATAACATTTCCCATCTGTTTGGTGTGTATCTCCTAAGAAAAGGATATTTCTCACACATCATCAACCCTATTACATCATTCGACATATTGACATCTTAGACATTCAACGTTGAGAGAAAGTTATCTATAGTAAGTCTATATCCCTAACTGATCCTAAAACATCTTTTAAAGCTTGTTTTTAAAAAACCGGTATCTCACCAAAGATTACTCACAGTATTTTGTTATAATTTTAGTTTATTATAATCTTTTTTTTGGTCATTCATTACACTATCATTATTTTTAAGAATCTAAGCCAATTATGTTGTTTTTAAAATTTTTTTCCATTTACTTATATTTTGAAAGAGAGAGAGAGAACTAGAGAGAGAGCAAGGAGGGGCAGAGAGAGAATCACAAGCAGGCTCTGCACTTGCCAGGTTGGAGCCCGACCTGGGGCTTGAAATTATGAACTATGAGGTCATGACCTGAGCCAAAATCCAGAGTCAGATGCTTAACTGACTGAACCACCCAGGTGCTCCTCTAGGCCACTTATCTTGTAGAGTATCTCCCACAATTTGGACCTGTCTGATTGGTTATTCATAATTAGATTCAGGTTAAGCATTTTTTGAAAAAAAATGTATATAATGTTTCAAAGCACAAAATGACACATTATTAAATGAATGATGACTTTAAGTTTGATTACCTGGCTAAGCTCTTAGTTTGGGTTTCCTAAAATTAAAACCCAGTCAGGGATTAGGAGGGACCAGATTTATTGGAGGGGTGTTGTTATGCAGAAAGAACCTGTAAGAAAATGAGTGAAGAAGGAGACAGGAAGGGAAAGAAGCAAGCAATGATGTGCTCTCAGGTAAGGTCTAGCTTTGACCTGATCCATGGTGAGTGGTAGAAGGCAGGAGTGTGCTCTAGAGTATAAATGACATCGCAGTTTCCCGCGTTGAGGACATGGGGCTGGCCTTCTGTGCGCTCATGGTAGTAAGTCACTGGCCGTGTGCTGCCATCAGACGGTCTAACCTAAGGGCAAGATGGCTTCCTGCAGCAGACGGCAATTATCTGAAGAAACACACAGAATCTGGAGGGTAAATGCCCCTGAAATCTGGTGGCATTAATGGCACTTACTACCAGTAGTGACAACCACATTTCCCCATTGTAAAAATACTGTTTCCTATTTTGAAAATAATAACTAATCATTATGTCAGATTTTGAGACTACATGAATCCTATCCTATCCTCAATAACATTCCATCCAATGGAGGAAGTATTCACAGCTAGCCTTAAGTAAACTAATGTTATATGATAACTGAAGAATAGTGATCTTTTTCTCCTAATTTGATCATTCTTTTCTATTCATTGACTGGTGTTTTTCTTTAAAGGAGAGTTTGTTCTCTCTCATCACCTTCAATTTTTGGTACTGCTATAGGCACATATAAAAATATCTTTGATTTAATGTGTTATAATCTACTATGTTCTTTTCCTCAAAATGTACAAATTCGGCCACTGGGAATCACTTCAAGTTGCTCTTGTGCCATTTTTGCCATGTCGTCATTAATCTTTGAGCACCCTCTTGCTTCCTGGCAATAAAATTTCAGGCTCACCTAGTACTTTTCCTGGAATCAGCCATCCACCAAGGAGCCCTGGTTCCTGAAGCACAGAATGGTATTTTGAAAGCAAAAAACTCAAAGTTAGATGTGCTCACTGTTACTGGAGCATCATTGGTTCCCTTTCAGTGGTCAGAACAGGGAAGTGAGATTTCTTAAAAATCTCAAATTCATACTGATACGTCCAATTCTAATTCAATACCACTGAGTTCTCCTTACCTTCTCATTTCATATTTTCACTATCTTAATTTTGCCCTTTATGGTCATAATACTGGCTCCCAACCACATCAACATATTTTTAATTGTTTTAAGTGTATATATTTATTTTGAGACAGAGAGAGAAGGAAGGGAAGGGGTGGAGAGAAGGAGAAATAGAATCCTGAGCAGTCTCTGCCCCATCAGCTCAGAGCCCAATGCGGACTTGAACCCACAAACTGTGAAATCATGACCTGAGCCGAGGAGATCAAGAGTCTGACACTTAACCAACTGTGCCATCCAGGTGCTCCCACATCAACATATTTTTAATTTAGATCTACCAAAACATCGTTTTAGAATTATTACACCCATAACCACTATAAATAACAAAATTGAGTCTTTCCTTGTAGTTCTTTGTGCCCTCCTAATGTATTCCACTAGCCATGTAGAGTAAGAATAATGGGTTCTTTAAAAATAGAAAAAAAATCCTATTGTTTATTGGACAAAAATGTGGCTTACTATATATACACAATTTTGATCTTCTTAACTGTATTTAGAGAGCAAGGCACTGCACTTTGAAGAAATCTTCTTTACTTGTTTTGTGCCCACACCTCACCCCATATACTTTTTCCATTAGTTTGCTATTAGTTGGCATTTATGTGTCTTTTGATGTTTCATTATTACCACAATGAATAATTCCTGGGCATATTTTGTTTCATGTTTTTAGAGGTGTATAGTCAGCTGTATCTTTCATATGGGATTTCTGAATTAAAGGATACATGAATATTTATTTTCCTAAATTTCCTTTTTATATCAATTGTAGTAATAAGTGAAAATGTCTACTTCACTATACTCTCACCAATGGTGAGAAGTCCTCTAATTCTTGCTTATCTGGTAAGTGAGAAGTAATAGTTTAGTTTGTATTTTTCTTATTATAAATAGGTGCATATTTCCTATAGACTATGTCTATGATTTTGGTGCATTATTTTTCTTAGCTTTTATAATTTTTTTGTTTTCGGTTTTTTATCTAAATGTCAAAAACACCTTATATATTGTATAGATTAGCCCCTTGTCAATGGCAAATGCTTTTCCCCATTTAACATTTGTCATTGCATATAATTTTTGTTGTTGTTATACAAATGTACTTTTATTTGGTTGGCTTTAATAACCTCTTGTTATTTTTTGAAGCTTATTTATTTTGAGTGAGCATGAGCAGGGGAGGGACAGAGAGCAAGGAGAGAGGGAGAATCCCAGTCAGGATCTGCACTGCAAGCACTGAGCCTAATAGGGGGCTTGAACTCATGAACCAATAGATCATGACTTGAGCCAAAGTCGGATGCTTAACCCACTCAGCCACCCAGGCGCCCCTATAATCTATTATTTTATTGAATAAAATGGTCACTCATTGGCTAAGAAGATACTCAACTCAAATCTCATTTAAGAAGTACTGGATGAACATCCTTTAGTTACTACACCTGTGATTCCCCAGTAACATTCATTCTGGGGCCACAGCTTCCTAGGCTGCTGACAGTTAATGACTGGGCATAAAAGAAATATTACAACTGGACCATTCTGGCCTAATACAAAATTCCACCAACAGGCAGCCTTTGCTTTGAAATTTCCCGTTAACTCAGGCAAAACCTGAGCAGGACTACTCTACATTCTGAGATTTTTTGCCTATCTTCTCTTCCTTCCCTTCCTCCTTTCCACCATTATACTTGCACCATGGTCTGAAGTCCTTCATGCTTATTCTTCCTTCCTCTCCCCTTATCCTTTAAAGATGTTTTCCTCCACTAGATCTTTTGCACATCAGTTATCAAGTCTTGATTTCTGCTTGCATTTTTAAAAATTTCCAGGTATGATATTTTATTGATGGATACAGACACTACCCCCTTTATTTACATTTAAAAAAATCTCATTGCACGAGAATGTACCAATATAATGTTAACTAGTACTAGATGTAGGGGTAATTTGCCTGTTCCTTATATTAGAATGGATGCCTTTAATTTTCCCCATTATGTAAGATTCTGGCTATAGAACTGTTCTACATATATGCTATGATATTAAGGAAATTTCCAATTATACTTGGATGAATGTTTTAATCTGGAACTTGTATCAAATATTGTTGATAACTCAAGAAAATTATGATTGTTCTTCATAAGTAAACTAAAATGGTAAATTACATTGATGGATTTCCTAATACTGAATCATCTTTATATCCTGGAAGTAGTCTACTCACTTATGTCATGTTATTTAATATATTATTGTAACTATTTGCCATTTTATTAAGATTTTTATATCAACCTTCATAAGGAAGATTAGTGTATAGTTTTTTTTTATTGTGTGTGATATCTTTATCAGGTTTAGATAGTAATAGTACACTAATGTTTTTTCTTTTAATGATATTTATAATTTTAAGTAATCTTTACACCCACTGTGGGGCTTGAACTCACAGCCCTGAGATCAAGAGTCACACATTCTTTCGATTGAGCCAGCCAGACACTCCAGTAATGTATTTTAAAATTAGGTCTTCTTTTTACATGTGTTAGAGTAGCATTAGAAATATATGGTCTTTAAGTATTTAATTAAGTCCAGTGCTTTTTGTAGGGTAGTTCTAAAGTTTTGTTTCTTTTGTATAGAAATGGCATTTTTGTATTCTATTTCTATAAGGGGTCGATTTTTGGTTAAATTACATTTTTTTTTGGAAAGCACTCATTTTATCTGGTTTTCAAGTTAATTTGAATAGATTTATGCATAGTTGGTTATGAGTTTTTTCAAAATTCTCTTTTCTTTAATGTGTATTTCCCCCCTCATCATTTCTTCTGTGTATGTGTGCCTTTCATTGTAGTTGTTGATTTGTTTGGTTACTAATTTGTTATTTTGAAAAAAAAGAATTAAGTGGCGCCTTGTTGAGCATCTGACTCTTTTGATTTCAGCTCAGGTCATGATCCCAGAGTTCTGGGATTGAGCCCTGTATCAGACTCAGTGCTGAGCATGGAACCTGCTTATGATTAATGTCATAATTCCTACAATGTTCATCTGATTAATCCCTTTCTCCCTAGATTTACTTATTAAAAACCTATTTAAAATATTTAAATTAAAATTAAGTTAATTTTAAGTTGAAGATTTTTTTTTGGTTTTGGTATGAATTTTTTAATTTAGTTACTTTGGAAAGAATTTTCTTTGAATTATTTCTACTTTGTGATATTTATTGCGATTTTCTTTATGAATAATATGTAGTTAGTTGCCAATGTTCCATATACAAGGGGAAAGGAGGCATATTATATATTATAGGATATAAAGTTTGATATATTTATGAGATACGCTTTACTGATTAGGCTAGCTAAATCTTTTATATCCCTACTTATTTACTTCTATTGGATTAATCAAAACTAGAAAGTGGTGTATTAAACATGCTATCATAATTGGATTTCTCTTTGATCTTCCTTAATTTCTGCTTTAGGAGGGTATTATTTGCATAGATTTCATAAGTTTCACATCTTTGTTGTAAATTAATGAATTTGATTATATTAACCTAAGGATTTCAGCTCAACAAAGCACAACATGTACAAAGGCAAGAGAAAAATGACAGCTTTGGGAAAGGTATTTGCAATATTTCAAATCAACAAAGAACAAGTGTTTAGATTAACCACAAGAAAAAGAAAGAGAAGCTTAATGGGAAAATGGGCAAAGTACATAAACAGAGAAGAGATTCCAAAAGCAAATAAACATATGAAGATACACGCAAGTTCCATTACACATTCGACATTTGCATATTAAAATAGTGAGGTCCCTTTGAACCTATTAGGGTGTTGACAATTGTAATGCAAGATAATGCCAAGTGTTAGCAGGGAGAGGGTAATGAAGCCCTCACGCCCACATCCACTACCAGTGTGAGGGTGGAGTGATAATTAGTCTGCATAGCACTCAGTCAAATTAAATTAAGGATAGTGTAACTGAGTATGTATGCAGTGAGACTCAGACACGTTCATAAAGGGACTAAATGTGCAAGCTCATCACAGTGCTGCTTGTGGCGGTGTTGAGGGCAAAAAGGAAGAAGCGTAGCGTCTGTGGCTTAATTCCCATCAAAACATCAGAATGGTTGCATGTGGAAAGGAAAGCAGAATAGGGATGGAGAATGGGAATGGAAGCAAAAATGATTCAAACAAGAGAGTGGCATTGCCTGTTCAAAAGATGATGGGTTGCCATGAGGGGATGGGTGTAATTAACTAAACTCTGCACCTGAGGGCACATATAGATCAATTCGTAGAAAGGCCTGCAGAAAAGTCTGGAATGAGTCTGTGCTTCCCTCCAGAACTCAACCTAATGCCCTAAGGGCTTGTATTCAATAAAGATAGAAATGGTTAAAGGGGAGAACAATCCCATTCCTTAGAACTGGAGTTAAGAAGCTGTGGTTTATTTAAGGCCAGACCTGAAATACGATAAAGTAGAGGTCTCCATTCACACTTGGGCTCATATCTAAGATAAATACATATCATTTTTATGGAGCAAAGTACACTATTTTTGGTAGTAAAAAAAGTAATATTTTTTAATTTTTTAAAAAATGATTCATTAATGAGTTCTTTTTCTTTCTTGATACAGAGCATTAACTGCAACAGTTCATATTTACTCATGATGTTTGCATTTGAATGTGCTAAATCCAGGATTTAGCTCTTTGCTCAAAAATACACATGGCAGAGAAAAATGCACAATTCTTGCTTTGGGCAATCAAGAATATGAAGAAATTTTTGTCATACCACCAAGAGGTTGTATACCAGGTTTTAAATTTCTTTTTAATTTTAAAAATGTTTTATAATGTTTATTTTTGAAAGATAGCGTGTGAGTGGGGGAGGGACAGAGAGAGAGGAAGACACAGTATCCAAAGAAGGCTCTAGGCTCTGAGCTATCAGAACAGAGCCCTATACAGAGCCCCAACCCATGAACTGTGAGATCATAACCTGAGCTGAAGTCAGACACCCAAGAGACTGAGACACCCAGGCACCCCATGGGTTTCAGATTTTTAACTGGTTTTTATGTTTATGGTAAATCTCTATTACATAATTCATTAGTAGATACTTTAGGGCATTTACAATAATTGGTATATCACTATAGTGAGCTTTTTGGTGAAGTAAGAGTTAAGCAGAAAATAAATTTATAAATATAAAATAAAAATAAAAACTATATATATAGTTTATTTTATGTTATTTTCTTTAACTCAACATTGAGAAACCAAGAAGAAAAACTAATGAACCAGTAATACAAACCCAAAGTTGGATCTTCCATTAGTCATACATGGCTGCATAACAAATTATCACAAATTTAGCAGCTTAGAACAAAACACATTTATTATCTAATATTTCCTGTGGATCACAAGTCTGGGCACAGTTTCTCTGGGTCCTCTAAAATTTTCCAACAAGGTATTGGCTAAGACTATGTTCTTACCTGGAAGCTAAACGGGAGAAGGATCCACTTAACAACTCCGTCCAGCTGTTGATAGAATTCATTTCTTTGGAACTTTAGGATTGAGGGCCCAGCTTGCTGGCTTTTGGCTGGAAGCCACCCTCAGCTTCTTGAGCTGGGCCTCCTGACATGGTCACATGTTCAAAGTCAGAAAGAGAGAAAATCTCCAGAGCAAGTCTATGATCAAGATAAAGATCTTGAAAAGCAACATGACTGTAGAAGTTACGTCCATTACCTTCGCCATGTTCTCTTAGCACAAACAAGTCACAAGTCCTACCTTCACTCAAAGGGAGATTATTGGGGCTCCTGGGTAGCTCTGTTGGTTGAGTATCCAACTCTTGATTTCTGCTCAGGTCATGATGCAGAGTTGTGGGATTGAGCCCCACATTGGGCTTCACATTGAGCTTAGACCCTGCTTAAGGATTTCTCTCTCTCTCTCTCTGTCTCTTTCTGCCCCTCTCATTCTCTCTCTCTCTCTCTCTTTCTCTCTCTCTCTCTCTATATATATATACATATATAGAAATTATGTGTATATATATAGAGAGAGAGGGGGGAGGGGCAGAGAGAGAAGGAGATATATATATATATATATATATATACATACATATATATATATATATATATACATACATATATATATATATATATATATATACAGAGAGAGAGAGAGAGAGAGAGAGAGAAAGAGAGAGAGATCTCCAGGATACAGGGTTCACAGAGGATCACTTTAGACCCCATCTGCCACTTAGAATTAAACATACACTATAAACCTACAACCCTCAGAAATTAATTTTCACCATCAATTAATATATGAAGCTCCAAACTTCATAGACCTATTTTATGTTTCTGTTGACAGTTTTTAAAAAATGAGCTAGATTATATAATTTTAGATGATTCTGTGCATTTTAAGTCCATTAGAAAGTACTAATACATTTTTAAAGGACATTTCTGTATTTAAGTATAAACACTTAAAGAAAAAAGTACACAGATCTTCAGATCCCAGCTTGACAGATCTTCACAAATTGAATATGAATATCTTATCCTCATTCTGGTAAAGTTCTCTACTCATATTTCCACTGGTGTGTCATTTTGTTATTGGAAACAACAATGTAGGAATTATGTATATATCCTAGGTATAAACTTCTTATAGTGCACAGGTAAGCATTGGCAAGTGCCTGGAAGCCAGGGTTGGAGAATAGGAGACTAGGACACTCAGCTGCAGTAAAATAAGTCATTATAAATTAGGTAATGAAGGGCAACCTGATACCAAGATATGTAGGGACAAATCCCAGGTAGCAAAACTTTATTGATCATTGCTATCATTCTGTTCTTCATTGGACATAACTTTGCATTGTTTGTCTCAGTGTATCTCAAATGTACCTCAAATGAAGTACCTGTGTCTGAGTCTCCGCTTTGCCACTCATTTGTCTTGGATGTTTCCTCAAATTACTGAAATTCCATATGTATTACTTCTCATCTTTAAATATGGACCTCAAAGACTGTGAATTAAGTAAGGTCATTGATGCAGCTACAGGGATAAGCCAATTATAAGTCAAATATTGTAAATAAGAACATGCCTTCCTAGCCAAATCACAGCCTACATATGACCAACGAAACCATCAATAACCCTAACAAGTTTGAAGAATGGGATAGGAAATATATATGTGTAGGAATGTATACAGGAAATATACACAAAATGTTGTAGCCATTTAAACTAGCTCACAAATCTGTAGACCTTGCTGCTTTCATTTAGGGCCCAAAGTATAATTTCTATCAATAACCAAATACTTTGATTATAAGTATATTAATAAACTCAAGTATAAAAAATAAGTGATTGTCATTAGCTGGCATGAAGCAAATGAACTCTTTCACCATAACCCTGACATTTATTCTCTTCTTTCTTTTCTCTTTCTTTCTTTCTTTCTTTCTAAACATTTTAAAAATTTGTTTATTTTGAGAGAGAGAGAGAGAGAGAGAGAGAGAGAGAGAGAGAGAGAGAGAGACAATGAGCAGGGGAGGGGCAGAGAGAGAGGGAGAGAGAGAATCCCAAGCAGGCTCTACACTGTCAGTGCAAAGCTGAGGCAGGGCTTGAACTCACAAACCATCAGATCTTGACCTGAGCAGAAATCAAGAGTTGAACATTTAACTAACTGAGCCACCCAGGCACCCCTTTATTCTCTTTTTTTAAATGTCCTCAACCTCACTAGATGTGGAAGGCAGTTGTCCTGTGGAAGGAACACCAGAAATGCATCATGTTCTTGTGTCTCCCAGTATTTATTACTCCACTTGATAGCTTTCAGTGAGATCTGCTCTCTTCCATCCACTCATTCACCTACTGAATTCCACAGGATTCCAGTAACCCCAGTAACTCATACACCAGTGTTCCTCCAAATGTGGAAATCAGACCAGCTCCAAGAGTTCGTGCAGGGCTAGATAAATTACAGATTTCTGGGTCCACCTCTCTGAACAATGATTAGTGGAATTTAATGCCTTGCCAACACCAAGTTCTTACTTGAACGGCATTACACAACAACGTTTAAGAACCATTGTTTAAACAACTACTTTGGTTCTCACACCCAGGATAATTTCAGACTTAGCAAAGGAAGGGGTGAATCTGTTTTCAGTCTCCAGAATGTTGGCACCATTGAGAGTTAAGTATATGGGCATTCTCATACGCTTCTCTCTTTTAATTTTTTATTTAAATTCCAGTTAGTTAACATATGGTGTAAGATTATTTTCAGGTGTACAGTATAGTCATTCTATACTACCATAAAACACCCAGTGCTCATCACAAGCGCACTCCTTAATTCCCAGAACCTATTTCCCCTATCTCCAACCCAGCTCTCCTCCAGGAATCATCAGTTTGTTCTCTGTCGTAAAGACTCTATTTCTTGGTTTTCCTTTCTCCCTATTTTTTCATCCTTTTGCTCATTTGTTTTGCTTGTTTTCCTGCCTCTTCCGGAGTTTTTATTTATTTTTTAAAATTTCTTAATGTTTTTATTTATTACTGAGAGACAGAGAGAGACAGAGCATGAGCATGGGAGGGGTAGAGAGAGAGGGAGACACAGAAGCTGAAGGAGGCTCCAGGCTCTGAGCTGTCAGCACAGACCACGACACGGGGCTCAAATTCACAAACCATGAGATTGTGACCTGAGCCGAAATCAGACACTTAACCAACTGAGCCACCCAGACACCCCCCAAGTTTTTATTTAAACTCCTGCCCCTTTGAGCTAACACATCTTCTTTTCTCCTGCTGTGGTTATCTTCTCCATTCACAGGAATGCAAATCTGTCTCCTTTTGGCATTTTTTTCTAGGAAAAGAGATTTACTTATGTTGTCTCTTCAATTCTTTCCAGTTTCCTCCTCCACAATATTTTTGGTTTCATAACTACATCCAACTTTATAAAAACCCATTGACATGGCATGTCAGTTCTATTTACACATGAGATACTGCATTTACTCAACCGTGTGCTGAAGACATCAGAGTTTAAGGACATTGTCAACAATCATTCTTTACAACAGCATTTACATGTCAAATTTACATATATTTCAGTTTTTTAACATTTACTTATTTATTTTTGAGAAACAGAGCACAAGCAGGGGAGGGGCAGAGGGAGAGGGAGACACAGAATCTGAACCAGGCTCTAGGCTCTGAGCTGTCAGCACAGAGCTAGCTCAAACTCACCAACTGTGAGATCATGACCTAAGTCAAAGTTGGTCGCTTAACTAACTAAACCACCCTAAGGTGCCCTTCAGGTTTTTAAAATAGTTGAATATTAATCAAAAGTAAGCTCATGTTTGTAGCCATACTAATACCATGAAAAGTGGACTTTAAGACAAGAAACTTTGCTAGAAATAGTAAGGGACAATTTATACTCATGAAAGCAACAATTTATCAGAAATAAAGAATCTAAATATATGGGTACTAATATCATTCAAAATACAGAGAGTGAAACTGACAGAATGAAAAGAAATAATGAAAAAAATCACAATCATGGTGAGATACTTCAACATAATTCTGCCTAAAGCTCATAGTATAAACAGGCAAACAGTAGTAAGGATAAAGAAGGTCATGATTAACAAACTTGGTCTGAGTAATGTATTTAGAATACTGAACCCAACAGAAAGAATAAAAAAGATTTACATTTCAAGATCACATGGATCTCACCCAGACTGATTCCATGCAGTGTGGTAATGCATACCTCATTGCCTTTCTAATGACAAAAGCTGTCAGAGTATATTCTTTTGACCATTGTGGAGGTAACCAGGAATAATAACAACAGCAAATTTAGAAAATACCCCACAGTTTGGAAATAAAGCAATACACTTCTTTATAATCTATGTATCAGAGTATAAACAACCACAACACAAGAAAATATATTAAACTGAGAGACTCAGGAACAATTTTATTATCAGTATATTTACAAATTTGGAAGAAATTTTAAAACTTCTAGATAAGAAGCAAGCTTCCAAAAGTAATGCAAGAAAAAATGGAGGACCTGAATTACTCTACATCAATTAAAGCAACTGAAACTGTAATAAAGACCTTCCCACAAAGCAAAACCTAGACCCACATAATGCAACAGTTAATTCCCAAAGTACTCAAAAGTAGCATTTTTCAAAGCATTTTTATTATGTCCACGTCACCTTATATGAAACCAAAATGAAGATTATAATAAAGAAAAATTACAGACCAATTTCTTTCCTTATCATAGATACAAAAATCTTAAACAAAATGTCAGAAAATCAAATGCAAAGATACATAAAAATGATAATACATCATGAGTAGTTTAAACCTCTTTCTTATTTCTAGGAAGACAAGTTTGACTTAACATTTGAAAAATCACTGTAATTTGTCACATTAATAGAAAAAAGGGAAATTGCTTATGGTCATTATAGTAAATGAAACAAATGATGAAATTCAACACTCATTCAAAATAACAATTTTTGGAAAATAAGGACAAAAATCCTCTAATCCAACAAATGTATATAAATAAAACTATGTGAAGAATAATGCTTTTTAATGCAATATTAAATACCTTCCTTGAGCTCAGAAACATGGCAAAGATATCTACTATTACTACTTATATCCACATTTTAATGGAGGTCTTATCTGGTATAGGAAATAAAGTAAAAATAATTTTGAAATGAAACCACCCGGAAAAAGAAACCAACTGGAAAGGAAGAAGTGAAGATCTGTAGAATCTACAAATGAGCTAGTGAAATTAACAGGTGAACTTAAGATACAGTAAAAATAATTTGGAAAAGAAACCAATTGGAAAGGAAGAAGTGAAGATTTGTAGCATCTACAAATGAGCTAGTGAAATTAACAAAATTAACAGGTGAAATTAAGAAAGATCAGATGAAAAAAAATCAACATAGAAAAGCCAATACTATTTTTATATACTGGCATAAATAAATAAAAAACACGGTCTTAGAAATGTCACTTGTGATGCCATGAAAAAGTCATCAAACATTTCAGAACATTACTGAGAAAGACATACATAAATGGAGGGATATAACATTGCAGGTGCTGAAATATTTACGTATGCATGGGTATAAGTTAAAATGCTTATTCTAAAAATCTATGAAACAACAAAAAGGATCAAGAACAGCTAGTAATCTTGAATAAGGACAATAAAACCACTGGACAGACAGTACCTAAAATGAAGGCATGCTAAAATGTTGTAGAATAAAAATCACTGTGTTGGTTGAAGGGTAAACAAATAGACCATGAGACAGAATAGAAGATCCAGAAACAGAAGCACAAACCCCTCCCATGTGATTTATGAGAAAGATGACTCTGCAGTGTGGTAGGGAAAGAATAGTCTTTTCAATCCATGATGTGAAGTCATTAGAGGTCATGTGGACAAATGATTAAACTTAATCCTCATCTCATACCAAACACAAATGCAATTTCAAATAGACTCTATGTAAATGTGGAGTAAAACAACAAAAGTCTCAGCAGAAAAGACAAAATAATAACTTTATGATATTTGGTTTAGCAAAGATTTTTCAAACAAGACATGGAAACTCCTAATTGTGAAGGGAAAATGGAAGACATGGGAGTGCTATGAAGTTAAAAGTTAATTTTTCTTTAAGACATTATTAAGAAAGTTCAAATGTGAGCTATAGAGAGGAAGAATATACTTTAAATGCTTATGCCCAACAAATAAAACCATATTCTGACTCTATTAACAAACTCCTACATGACAACAGGAAAGAGAACTCACAGCCCAGCAGAACAATGGCAGAACACTTGAAGAGGCCCTTGTAATACGCACGATATAATAAGTAATAAACGCAATGTAATATTGCTACACACACATCACAGTGGCTTAAACGACAGATCAGACTGGAGCAGAGTTGGTGTGAGGGTTCACAGTAGTGGAACTCTCATGAATGGAAAAGAGTAGTATAAACTGGTACAACCATTTTGGAAAACAGTTGGCTGTATCTACTAAAAGTGACTATAACCAAGAAACAGACTGAACTCCAGAGAACAAACTGATGGTTTCCAGAGGGGAGGGGGATGGGGAGATGGCTGAAACAGGTGATGGACATGAAGAATGCACCTTCGGTGATGAACACTGGGCAATGTACAGAAGCGCTGAATCACTTTACTGTGCAACTGAAACCAATGTTACATTGTGTGTCAACTAACTTTCATTTAAATTAAAACTTTAAAAAATAAAGAATGAAGAAACATGAATCTTCCTTTAAAAAAAAGACTATAAATGCTGTATGATTCAGCAATTACACCCTTAGATATTTTTCCTATTTATCTTCACCAACAGATATTTGTATAAAGTCACTATTTTGATTAGCTCAAAAAGAAAACCACCCAAAAGTAGAACAGATAAGTTGTTATATGATTATGCAGTCGATACTCTCAGCCCACCGAGAGTTAATAATTGCTATACATAACAACTTGGGTGAATCTCCAAATATAATGATCAAAAGGTGCTAGACAAAAAGTATCTGTTATAAAATTTTCCATTGTATAAAGTTCAAAAAACAGTCAAAGGTAATTTATGATGCCAGAGCTCAAGATAACAGTTATTTTTGTGGAAAATATTGGACTTAAGAACTTTGAATTTGTTCTATTTCCTCATCTGGCTACTGGCTGCAAGGTGTGTTTATTTTGTGATATTACATCCATCAGTAGAGCTATGATTTGTGTACACTTTTGTATGTTTGTTATACAGCAGTTTTACATAAAAAAATAGGTAAAACTTATTTTAATGGTTCCCTAAGCGGTGATGAAAGTATGGAACCCAATAGTGGAATTAGATGTGTGTGGGTGTCTGTGCAGGTGCCCTGCTGTTACCATCAGCTCTGCCCAAACTGCAAAACACCAGCTTGTTCAATGTCTCACAATAAATACCTCCAAATGCTGCAACATTAAAAAAAAATCGATTCAATCTGAAATACAATCCTGGTCCTGGAATGTGTGCGTGTCTATGTGTGTGTGTGTGTGTGTGTGTGTGTCTGTGTGTCTGTGTGTCTGTGTGTGTGTGTCTGTGTGCAAGACTGCAGAGTCAAGGAAATAGGAGTGAGGTTATCAGAGTATTAGAATTTACCTCTATCACACATAATAGCAATACCTAATTCTAATGCATAACCAACTGAAAAAGAGCATGAATTCAGTAATCCATTATTTTCCATTCCAACAGTGGTTATATGAGTCAAAATTATCCAATTATTGAGCAATAACTTGGGTCCAGAATGATAATGAAGAAGAGGAATGGTTGGAGTCAGGTATCACATTTTATGTGTATTTTTAAATACAATTCTTTGCTGCTCATTTCTTAAGAAACCATTAATATTTTTGTTGTATCCTAAGGAATACATATTTCAAAAGTTCAAGTTATTTATTAAAAAATTTTTTTAAATTTTTATTTTTGAGAGAGAGAGAGACAGAGTGTGATCAGGGGAGGGGCAGAGAGAGGGAGGCACAGAATCTGAAGGTGGCTCCAGGCTCTGAGCTGTCAGCACAGAGCCCGACGTGGGGCTCAAACTCACAAATGGTCATATAATGACCTGAACTGAAGTTGGACGCTTAACTGACTGAGCCGCTCAAGTGCCCCTCAAGTTATAAATTTATGGTAACTGGTGACTCTAACAACATGGATTTATTTTCAAAATTCTTTTCCATACCAATTGTAATACTGTTTGATTATTAAAGCTTAAATAATTATTATCTATGAAGAAAAAGTATCAAGAAGAAATTAGAATACAAGAGTAGGACATCGTTCCAGAAATCATACCCCTGCAAGCCCAAGTTACCTGGGAAAATAATTTAAAGAATCAGAACCTACACTGTCTACCCAAGTCGCATCAATTTTCAAATCACAATTTACCTTGATAGATGTTGCATCCAAGCCTCTCATAACACAAAAACCCCTTTCCAGTGCTGTCTCACTAGCGAGAGATTTTTCCAACCAAATGACCTGTTTTAGAAGAATACATTAGCTGCTTCTTTTTGAGGGCAAGTTCCTTGCTCCATTGTTACAAGTTCACATCCAGAAAAGCTCTCCTCTCCTCTGGAAGCTGTCAATTTCCTACCCATAAGAACATTATGAAGTTTTCTCTTTACCACCTAATTGTTATTATGTTAGACAATGTATTTACTCCAAAGTGATTTGGGGTAATTGATTAGGTTGTTCTATATCAGGGAAAACACAGTTGTCCTGGTCCGTGTGGACCTGAGCTGAGACAAAGGCCTCCCTCAGGTCTCCAGGAAGCGGAGAGACTGGCAGGGCCGCTGTGCTGGCAGTGGGTGGTCCACTGGGAGGTAATTGGAGATCTGCAATATGTCCACTACAATCAACAAAAGGGTACAATAGCGTCTCTGTAGGGAATTGGGGGAAAAGAATTTGTTTAAATAAAATTGCAAGGTTGTCAGAATGTGAAAGCCATTCTCCCATGTTCTGTGCATTGTCTGAGGGAACGGGGATTGGGAATCATTTACTCTTAGGCCAAAGCACTGATAAAAAGAAAAGTTGAACGGAAACAGTAGAATATGAAATAAAAAACACATATACTGTTACTGTCAGCATGTTAATGGCACATAACAAACTCTTTTATGACGTACTTCAAAGTGTAAATGTTTACAACTATCAACTTCTGTTCTTAGGCTATGCCCTCAACACAAAAGTTAGATAGTGAAACTGCTATGAACCATTTATTTATTGTCTATTTCAATGCCAGATCTGATTAGTAAGTGTAAAAGTACCGATGAGAAGGAATTGTAGGAAATAAAATTGTCAGTGGCACTCAGTCTAAAGTTTTATTAACAAAGTATAGTACATCTGCTGGTTGTCCCTGGATGGATGATTTTTTTGTTTGTTTTCTTTTGTTTTGTTTTTGTTTTCATTTGGTTGGTTTTTGTTTTTATTTTTGTTTTTACCAACAACGTGGTCCTGTGGACATGGAAATTATTGGAGGCCCCTGGGCTCAGGTCTCTAAAGAAATTAAGTCATGGCTAAACCAAATTGTGTCCTGAGAAAGTAAGAATGGAAATTGTGGCCCAGGGCAAAGCACTCCAAGTCATTAGATTAATGGTGCTGGGTACCACCCAGCAATTCTTCACTCGGATATAAAAAAAAGGGCAGGCGGAGCCTCTGACAGCATTATGGACAGGAACAGAAGTTTTGACTGCAAAACTATTTTTTTTTCTACCCTGGCAAAATCAATTCCTTACCCCCAAAACCCTTTCCTTTGATATTCTTTTCTTTCCTTTTTGTTCTAGGGTTTGCAAAGGGTTTACAATTTCAAGGGAGAGCAGGACCATTTACCATTATGTTAAGTCTACAATGAAAAAAAAAAAGAAAAGGAACTAAAGGGAAGGAATGAGCAAATGAGACCAGGCAAAGAAAACTTCTTAATATTCCCTCTCTATCTCTAATTTCTGTTGATATACCAAGCCTTGTTTTGAAAAATACATCTAAAGTAAAACATTCTCTATTTTACTTTGAAGTAAGGTGGTCTTCCTTTACGTAGAGGAAATAGGATGCCCGTAAACTCATGCCAGCCTATGGGGTCACAGAAGTATTCATTCTGGATGCAATTACGGAATCAAGTTGCTTTCCTGTAGTCAACATGTTGATCCCCACAAGAAATAATAGAACCAGGAAAAACAAATCCTTCTGCAAACATCTATATGTAAAAGAGCTTGTGAAAAGCGCAGAGTAGAAAAGTTGCCATCTCTCAAATGTTGAGTAGACACCTGTCCAGAATGATCTCCCCCATCCACAGATCCTTTTAGTTGTAAAAACAAAAAACAAAAAACAAAAAGCGATGAACGAAAGTCTGCAATGTCCCTTACTTATGACTTGCTGTAATGTCCCTTACTTATGACTTGCATTGGCTTGCTTTTTCCGGGACTGGATGTCCCGTAAGCAGAACACAGCAGTTGCCCTAAATTGTGAGAAAAATCTTCCCATTGAGCTATGGGTTTGTAGGTGACTAATCATCTTAAGGGTGAATTCTCAGGGCGCCTGAGTGGCTCAGTTGGTTAAGCATCCGACTTTGGCTCAGGTCATGATCTCATGGTTCGTGGGTTTGAGCCCCGCATTGGGCTCTGTGCTAACAGCTCAGAGCCTAGAGCCTGCTTCAGATTCTATATCTCCCTCTTTCTCTGGCTCTCCCCTGCTCGCGCTGTCTCTCTGTCGCTCAAAAATAAATAAAAAACATTAAGAAAAAAAGAGTGAATTCTCACATTGGACTTTGATCAATAATTGGCCTTTGTGTTTGTTGTATAAACTTCTCTGTTGATGATAAGGGGGTGCATTTACTCTTAGACAAGTAAAAAAGAGAAGAGGCTCCCTCCTCCCATCCTGTCATACCTGGGGTACCGGATTACGGCTTATCTTGGCTGAATATTTAATAAATGCTATGTGTTAACTACTATTGTTAGGAAATATTAAATAAGACTACACTTTTTTAAGTTTATTTATTTGTTTTTGAAAGGGAGGAGCAGAGAGAGGGAGACAGAGAATCTCAAGTAGGATTCTGTGCTCTCAGCCTAGAGCTCAACACTGGCCTCAAACTCACCAACTGTAAGATCATGACTTGAGCAGAAATCAAGAGTCAGTTGCTTAACTGCCTGAGCTACCCAGGCACTTCCAATACGACTATTAATTTAACTAAGCCACCAATGGTATTTCTTCCTGATCATAGGAAATCACTGAGATATAAAATAAATATGGAAAAAAAGAAAAAATATGAGAATATATTTACATTTAAAATAGAGTTTAGGGGTGCCTTTGTAGCTCAGTCAGTTGAACATCCTATTCTTGATTTCAACTCAGGTTATGATCTTAGGTTCGGGAGTTCAAGCCCCACACTGGGATCAGTGCTGAATGTGGGGAGACTGCTTCGGATTATCACACTCTCCTTCTCTCTCTGCCCCTCTTCTACTCTTACTTTCTCTGTCACTCTCTCTCCCTCTCTCAAAATAATTAAATAAACATTAAAAACAGATTTTAGAGGTCTAGTTACTCAAATTTCAAACAAGGTAATGACAGAAATATTTTAAAATTGAAGGCTAAATTCAAAAGTGGTACAAAGCCTCATTTTGAGTAAGGGCATGCCAATAAGCTATTGGCAAAATAATGTTATTCCAAATCCCCAAAGTTGCTCAGTATAAATTGCTGTTCATTACAGATTTAGTTCATTGACTAGAAAAGGGTCTTTGAACATGACGATTTTTCTAACCTCTATTTCAATTATATGTTCCTTTTGAAAAGCACCTCGAGAAGCAGTCTTCTGCTTGTAGTTTTGGAGTGTTCTATTTCACTCTCGTTCAGCGACTCCATGTACAGTGATTTCCCTGCAATACACATCCTAGTTCTTATTTTCGGTGGCATTTTGTGATGAATACAAATTATTTGCTTTTCCTTAGAAGAACATTTCCTGCCGAGGCCCATGTGTCACAGGAAGATAACGTTTTCCAGGGGCAGACTTTCAAAATGCAAAGCCCGGGGCAAACTTGCCTTGGAGTCCCCTTGAGATCTTGGGGAGAGAGATAGCTCACAGAGGGAGGGATGCCCCTTCAGCCAGGCAAGATGCCAACACGGACAAGGAGGGAACCACAGCGTCTCCCCCAGGCCCAATCACAGAGTGCTGGGGCACGAGGCGCCTGACAATCATCAATGTCACGGGTCCACATCCAGCAAGGTCACTGCCCTTTTGGTAAATACTACTCTGCTGTCCTGTCTTTGTGGCTTGGAGGCTTTTACTTCCGTGAAAGCCAGGAAGCCTGAAAGCCAGGGCTGCAAACTCTGACCACCTCTGTAGCATCTTTCCCTTCCAGAATGTCTGCGAACAATGGAGAGCAGGAAGTCAAGCATGGCGCTGCATTTTGATGTGGGCTTCTGCTGCTGATTAGTGAATGCGGCGCCCTGGCCCTCCTCGTCGTGACTCGCCAGTGCCCTTTGATTAAACACAGACGCGGATTTAGTTACCGCAACATGCATCGGCTTTGTTGGGCTTCCTCCTGGTCTCACTTCCTGCTTGGGGAATGAATTCTCACAGCCCACATTCCATCAGGCGCATCATAAACTCTCAGCTGAAGAGACAGAGGAGGGGCTGTGCTTTCTGACACACATGGGCAACTTAGAGAGGGAACTCGAAGCTCTTTCTCCTAAGACTGTGGTCTCCCCGGCAGGCAGACTTGACAAGCTCAGCCAGGCAGAGACAGTGAAGAAGGGCCCAGAAGAGATCTCAGAAATTTTGTCAGAATCCACTTTGATTAAAATTTTACCTCCACCTGGAGGACTTGAAATGTCTTAAGTTTTAAAATTTCCGGCACTGATTCGTGTGTGTAATCGGAGCACACCAGCTTCGTTGTCTACCAGATGCTGCCTTTCGGTGTGATCCATGAGGACAGAAACATACACTTTGGTCAAAACACAAGGCGCTCAATGAGTCTGGGTTACATGATCGAAGGAAGTCATCTGTGACCAGGTTTCTCCATTTTTCTTTAAAAAGGATTAGACTTCATTTTCTTTTTTCAAAAATGTAATTATGGAGTATCAACTAAAGGAAAATATCTGCTCTCCAAGAAATCTATTCTTCTGTAGAATCCGAGAACTTTTGAGTCGAAAGGCAATGTAGATACCGTCTGTTTAATTTGCTGCCAGTTGCTAAAATCTCTTCTAGAATAGGTGATAGGCAGCAGCTGCTCTAATGGTTTGGAAAGGTCTTTGTTTTATAGAAATTACTCATTGGTCCTAATTCTGGTGACACAACACAGCAACAATAAGTGAGGTCATACGACGTGTTCAGTGAAATGGAAGAAGGCACCAGCGGACTGTTCCTGCAGTATCTTTCTGTGCCTCTGTACAGACGCAGGTGAGCGTCCTTTCCTCAGGAGACACGGGTCCGTGCCAGCACCATGTGCCCCACCCCCATCAGTACTCCACGTAGAAGGAAGAATGTGAAGTATGCAGAGCCCATCAGCTACTCACCTCTAATATAAAACTTATTTTTAAGACTATTGAACTTTAAAAAAATTTTTTTTAAGTGTTTTATTTATTTTTGAAAAAGAGAGAGACAGAGCATGAGAGGGGTAGGCACAGAGAGAGAGGGAGACACAGAACCAGAAACAGGCTCCAGGCTCTGAGCTAGCTGTCAGCACAGAGCCGGACGCGGGGCTCGAACCCACCAACGTGAGATCTGACCTGAGCCGAAGTAGGAGGCTTAACCGACTGAGCCACCCAGGTGCCCCAAGACTATTGAACTTATACTCTCTGCAAATCAATACCTTAAGACATTTTAGGAATTTTTATATAAAATAGTAAGATATTGATATTTTAATTTCCCAACATTTACAATGTTATTTTTCTATTTTGACAGAGAGAATAGTGACTTGGGAGCTTTTCATTTAACCAGTTGGCTATTGTCTTTCCCCATTGTCTTTGGTTTTGACCCAGGTCACCTGAGTTCAAATCTTGATTTTTACCATTCAGTTTTATAACCACATGTAAGTTAATTTACCTACTTAAATTTAGTGTCCATATTAGTTAAGTGGAAGAATAACTTATATCATTAATGTGAGTATTTTATGAGCAAATGCCAGTGTTGAATCTGGCATTATTAGATACTCCTGCAACTCATTCCTATTTTAGCATGGCTGAGTGTTCTTTTTTTTCTTTTAATTTTTTAATGGTTTATTTACTTTCGAGAGAGAGAGAGAGAGAGACATTGTGAGCAAGGGAAGGTCAGAGAGAGGGAGACACAGAATCCAAAGACAAGCTCCAGGTTCTGAGCCATCAGCACAGAGCCTGACGCAGGGCTCAAACCCATGAACCACCAGATCATGACCTGAGCCGAAGCTGGATGCTCAACTGACTGAGCCACCCAGGTGCCTTAATGAGTAGACTGTTCTTAATGAGTAGAAAGATGTCTTTAAATAAAACTTCTGTATATATCTGCTGTTTAGTGTAATTCAATTCAACCAAAATTTGCTGAGCACCTACTATGTGTTAGGCACACTGATGTAGCGATAATAACAAGAACCAAAACCTTTTGAGTACTTTACTCTGCTTCAGACACTGAGCTACAAATTTCAGTACCTTTCATACTTGGATTCTCACAGTAACTATGAGGAGGCAGGGATGTTATTCATAATATTTAACAAGGAACATGGTCCTGCCCTTTACTGTGTCCCGGGAACTCAAGGGAGTCCATTTAGAGGATACTAAGTATTTGAGATATTAAATTAAGTCATCTGAGCTAGGAAGTGGTAAACCTTTCAAGTCTGTCTTGCAAGACTGTAATATACCAAAACACATTGCTCCCCTCACTGTGGTTTTCAGCGCAGATCCTCCTCTTAATTGTGGATTTTGTTGTACAACATGTTCGTGGATCAGCGCATCCGGAAAGCTCTGGGTCAAGTGTTCCAAACAACCAGTTTCTTATTCATGAATGTTCAGTTGACTCCTTTAGTCATTACCGCTAAAGATTCAGGCTCAAGGTATCTTCCAACATCTGTCATTGTTAGAAGTACCAGAAAGGAACTTCAGTGTTGGGTAGGGGAGGTCCCTGGGCCTCCACACCAGCATGGCACCTCTCTTCTTGCAGAGCTCCTGCCAGGTCCTCAAATGTTTCTGGAGTTCTCTCTGCATTCTCCCTCCACTCAAATTGTCTGTTTTCCCTCCCAGATTCTTCCTCCACTCAGACTGTCTATAAGATTTTTCTAGGTCAGAACTATGTTTTATAGAGTTTAGGGGGAAGGTCCCGGTTATGACTTTATTTCCACTACTTACATCTGAGAACACAGGTGGACAGGGCAGGCTGTCTTGAATCTCAGGGTGCCCATACTGTATTTGCAGACCATAAATTTGCTTCTCATTGTCTCAAATTTCACATTTCCATCCAAGTATTACCCTGGCAATGTTCACTGCAAATGAGAATGGCTTATTTATAGGGAAGGAAATTAGAGTGAAAAGGACATATTTTAGTGGGTCAGAAATCACATTAAAAATAAGCTGCAAAATATTTGACTTGTATGAAAAATGTTCAGGCAGAATTTGGACATTGAGAACCATGTGTCCATTTGTATGTTAGGAGCAAAGATCAGAGGTTATTATTGGCTGATTTCCCCAAATATGATCCCTACAGAATCCTGTGTATATCAGCATACAATAAGAGTTCTCAGGTTTCTACAAATGACCACAAACCCTGGGATATATCACCATGTTAATGTTAGTGTGGCCGTCAGTCCATAGTCTCGTAATAGGAGAAATAATCTGTTGTCTGCTCAAATGATGCCAACTGGATAGTTTGTCCTCCTTGAAATGTGACAGATCCCCAAAGCATTTATGTGGTTCACAGGTCATCAGACGGATCAAAACATTTTTAAGAGTTAAAACATCACAAATATCATAAAAATATCTTAAATAGAGAAGAATGGATGGAATAAGGAGAAAAAACAGTCTCCAAACCACTATGTTAATTTTCTGTTAAGTCAGCTTCCTTTATCTTTCTTCTATATAGCTCCGTGGGGGTAGAAAGCACCCCTTATAAATCTGAAGACCATTTCGTAACTAAGCTATTCCCATCATGGCACTAGAGAAACTCAGTCGGGACAGAACGGGAATCACCTCTTGAGCAATTAGACACTAGGTCAAGAGCAAAAGCTTACTGCATGGCGGCATTATCATCATGCCCTGTCTCTGCTCATAGTATACTGTGACGAAGTAAAATCTATTTCGACTGTTCTACGGCGATGGCGGTTATTTATGAAACATAAAACGATACTGAAATACAGAAGGACGTGAAAAGACCAGGGTAAGATCAGATAAAAAAAATGAGAAAGAAACAGGCATCCTGGGATGGTAACTATTCTGCCATGTACTGACAGGGAGGTTGTATATTTTTAGAATATACTGAACGGAATGGTGCTTTTACTTAGGTTTTTATGGTTTACCACGAGATGCAATTTTCTGGCCTTATATGCAGTTGTAACAAAAGTCAGAGACGTTTTATGATAGCTGCCACAGTTCATAAATGATGGGATACACTAAAATATTTATAGAACTGTAAAATCTTGATTTCTCTCTGGTTTAGCAGATGGGGCCCTAAAACCAGTTCACACATTGTCACATCTCCTCGCCCTTTGATAACAAAGAAGCCTGTATCAGTTTTCTTCTCTGGAGAACAAGTTCACCAGTGTGAACAAGGTCACACTTTCCATCGATTATCTGTATTGAAGGAATGCCAATTAAGAAAGCTCTGAACAGAAAGTGTGACTACTTCATTCATGCTTCTAGGCAGCAGGCACCGGGTAGCAGAGAGAAGATACCCTCCGAATGACTTTCTGTCCATTGTCTTGTCTTCATTTCTGGGAAAATGTACTCTGAAAGCTACCTCATCCACCGCAATAAATATCACAGCAACATTAAGACTAGTCTGTTTAGGTAGTTGAGAGAATTTCTGCTGTCAATTGTGTGTGTGTGTGTGTGTGTGTGTGTGTGTGTGTGTGTGTTGCTTTGGGAGACTGTATGTTCTAGAATAAAATCATTAGTCTGTGTAAGATGAAGCAGACTTTGCCATTAAAAGGACCACATGTGGAGGGCAACTGGGTGGCTCAGCTGGTTAAGCATCTGACTTTGGCTCACAGTTTGTGAGTTGGAGCCCTGCATCAGGCTCTGTGCTGACAGCTCAGCCTGGAGTCTGCTTCTGATTCTGTGTCTCCCTCCGTGTCTGTCCCTCCCTGACTCATGCTCTCTCTATCTGTCTCAGAAATGAACATTAAATTAAATGAATAAATAAATGAATTAAATAAATAAATACATAAAAGGACCGCATGCAAGCTGGATAGTGGTAGAGGTAAAAACTACACACCGATGGATAGCTGATGACATGTTTTCTGATTTTATGAGATCAATCAAAGAAATAATAATATTTATTAAAATGGGTTTACATGGCAATTATTTGAGAAGCATTATAGGAAAGGCAACCCAAATCAAAATGTAGGCCAATAGATGAGACAGGTAGATAGTTCAGGTAGATAGACAGATCTGATGGATAAACCCATAGACAGAGAGATTGATCAGTAGATAGCTAAAAATATACTTGAATAAGTGCAATTTGTAGTCTGATATTGCAAATATTCTATATCCTTTTGAGGAATATTACTGATATTAATTGGATGAAAACTCTGATTAGGATGTATTCACTGGTGGAGATACTTCAGCAAATAATGAGTAATCTCTAATGCATCCATTTTCCATAAAGTATATACGTCAAGGAGAAAATAACAACATTTGGAAGAAAAATCTTCATACATGCCTTGATTGATAAATATAGTGAGGAAATTCATCTTACTCGGTGGTGTCCATAATTAACAAAGAGTATGAAAACTTTCATACCTACTGAATCTGAATTTCAGAGTAGCCAGAGAGAGAGAGAGAGAGAGAGAGAGAGAGAGAGAGAGAGAGAGACTGATGATGCAGCAGGCTCCCAGGATGATAAAAATGATTCATTACATTTGTGGACTTCAATCACTTCTTTGATGCTTAGTGAGGCTGCATCTTAAGCCATTAATTAGGATAGGTGAGCTAAATATTTTATTTTTAATCTATATTTTCAGAATCTTTGTTAATGCAATATTGCGTAATTACCTAAATTTATATAACAATTTTACGTGGTGTTCTTATTCAAAAATGGTTGGGCACACCGGGGTGGCTCAGTCGGTTAAGTAGCCAACTACAGCTCAGGTCATGATCTCACAGTTTGTGAGTTTAAGCCCTGTGTCAAGCTCTGTGCTGACAATTCAGAGCCTGGAGCCTGCTTCGGATTTTGTCTCCCTCTCTCTCTGCCTCTACCCTGTTCACATTCTGTCTGTCTATCTGTCTCTCTCTCTCTCTCTAAAATAAATAAACATTAAATTTTTTAAGTGGATGAAAGTGATTACATACTATGATATATCATTATTTGCCAAGATATTAGACATTCTTTTAGAGATTATTTGAAAGAATTTACTGGAAAGAATTAAAAAGCAATGAGGTTTTTTTAAAATGAAAGTATAAGTCACTGACTAGGTAGCTCAGTCATTAAGCATCTGACTCTTGATTTTGTCTCAGATCATGATCGCACGGTTCATGAGATTGAGCCCCATGTCTGGCTCCGCACTGGGCATGGAGCCTACTTAAGATTCTCTCTCTGCCTCTGCCCCTCCCTTATTCTTACTCTCTCTCTCTCTCTCTCTCTCATGTCTGTCTCTTTCAAAAAATAAATAAAATAAAATCAACAGCACGAAAAGAATAATAAAATTGAAAGGAAGAATTCTAGTTGTACTGCTGAAGAAACATTTTGAGAAGGTATTGGTTAACTCCAGAAAGGAAATGTTTACTTCCCTTAATCCAACGTGACTGCTTTGATTTGATTTTGAAAAACAGAAATACCTGGCAAATGGGAAAAACTTTGTGCACAGTAGCAAAACTAAATGAATAAATGATAACTCCCAAGCATATTTATTTGGTGTTAGTCAGTCCCGACAGGGGGGTTAGGCTAAAAATTCTATTAGCAGATAGATGAGCTAAAAGGGTTTAAAGATGAGCTTCAAGGTTAAGGGTGTTTGTCAGAAATCCACAGAGAATTAAGTAATTATCCTAAGTAATGTTGCACAGCTCACCGGGTACAGTTTTGGCCTGCTGTCTTTGGAAGAAACCAATTTGGAAAAACTGTTTGAGTCAATTCTAGAATGGGTTCGCAACATCATGTTCCTAAATGGAGATAGTCATTATGAATTTGACAGCCGGGAAGATTAAGCACCGATGTATCTCTGTTTGTGTCTAAACATTCGGTAAATTCACTGAGGATAAGCTCCGATGGCATTACCTGGTTTTCCACCTCTTGGGGGAGTTCAATGGGAAGCTTGTATCACTGCATCAGTTTTATTCAGATTGTTTTCATAGCTCAGACGTTTAGTGTAGTGTTCACTTTCTCCTGTATGGTGCCTATGAGCACACAATCAAAGGTTTAGACCTTGCGTTCTACTCCCAGTTACATAGGTGTTTAGTCACAAAGCCTCAGAAAACCTATCCCTTTTCTTGACCTCATCTGCACAACAGAAGAGTGTAGATAACTACGTGTTTGGGGAGTGTACCCATGGGGCTGACCAAGTTGGTGTGCTTCAGATTAAAATGGGCTACCATATAAGTATCAATGCACTTATATGTAGGATAGAGCTGAAGAGAAGCAGAATATATTTTATTTTGAGTGTACCCTTCATGATCGTAGCATCTGACATATTTTGCAGAAACCACCCTGGAAATAGACCTGAACAAAAGCACTCACTATGAGAAAATGCAAATAGTTTACAGACGAGAATATTGAAGATAAAGAATAATAGTTCATTCCTTAATAAGACACTAGTTCCTTAGCAGTTAGATATATTTAGTCAAAAATATTTCTCCGTGAAAGTCAAATATGTCATTACTTACTTTCTCACCAAGAGAATGCGATTTCGCCCATGAATCGCAGACAGATTGCATTAAAATATGTTCCGCATTTCTGTTCTTCCTTCCTTGCTCTATAGAAATCAAGGGACTGCATTTTTTTGACTTATAAATTTTATAACTTATATAATAATTTATTTTTCTTAGAAACAAATCTTTTAATGTCTTTATTTTTTATGCTGTACTCCTTAAATTGGAGTAAGGAAAATTCTGAGATTCCCACCTGCTGCTGTAAACACCTCACTGAATCTCCTCCCCTACAGCAAATAGGGTTATGAGATTGTCTTGTATGAGCAAGGCGGGAGGTGGGGGGATAGTCACTACCATGACAACACTGTGTTAGGTAAGATTCAGAACAGACGAGGGAGAATGTCCCTACATTTCTTGAAAGAACAGGGACAAAATGGCCTCTAGGAGCTAAAAGCGTCCTCAGATACAGCCAGCAAGAAAGTAAGGACCTCAGGCTTACAACTGCGATCTTCCAGCCATCTGAGGGGGCTTAGAAGAGGACCCTGAGCTTTGGATGAGATGGCAATACCACCGGACACCTTGATTTCAGTCTGAAGGGATCCTGGACAGACCGCTAGCTGACCCACCCCCAAAACCCCTGACCTCAGGAAATTGTGAGGTGATACATTTTGTGTTGCTCTAAGTCTCTAAGTGTGTGATAATTCATTATGCAGTGATAGAATACTAATACTAGCACTACACATTTGTTGAGGGGAAGCTACTTCTCTTTTACCAAGTACCTTGAAATCACAATGGATGGGAGGGTGCAGGTGGGGAGATGGGAGCGATGTGTGGGAACATCCAAAGCAGGAGGAATCCGCAGCTGATCATAAAGGCCAGAGCAGGAAAAGATTAGAAAGTGAAGTTTCACATATTAAAATTTCATTTGAAAAAAATTGTATCAGTTCAAGAAGGTATCTGGTCTAAAGTGTGTTAAGGAAATGAAAAGTGTTACCAAGACTGAAATAATGAAAGCCCTGATATTCCTAGTTTCTATGATAAAAATAACAGACTAAAAACTATCGAGATAAAAGCTGTAAAAGCCATCAGTTGTAAGGAAACTGCTATTTCTCTGCTATGTACTTGGTGTTTGAGTGTAGCCATGCATGATGGATAAAAAGACACTTGTTGCTTATTGCTTTTTATTCAGAATAGTTCTATCACAGCTTTCTGTTCCTAGCTGCTATCAGGTTCTCAAAATTAGTATTTTGAAACTATTTTGGAGGTTATATATTTATCAGTATGAGAAGCCGTAACTATTCTCCTTTGGTGTTGGGCATTTATACAGTTTTGAAATATTCATTACTGAAGACAATACTGCATGAACATCTCTATGCATGAACCACGTCGCCGTTTGGGATGGTTTTTCGTGAGAAACTGTTGAAAGTGGAGTTACACAGCCTTCACCTCATACCATCGAAGTTATCCTAACAGAAATAACTTAACAAGAAGATTGACTTGTTACAGAAAATAACAAATATCTTACTCTCCAAAAACTTAACTTGCTCATTCAGGAAGCATGCCAATTCATACAATTACATGTAATCTAATTACTTTTAAATAGACATGACTATATGCTTGTATCTGTTCATGGAATTAACAGAAATACTGAGTGTTAGCTATTCTAACAAACGATACTTAAGTATAATAATAGAATTGTATTTAAGAATGTTTAATAATAGTGATAGTAAAATTAGTGTAGACTTACATATGTACATTGATATATGTACATATATATTTATATACATATATGTATTATATATTTTATGTTTTATATATTTTATATATAGTATATGTATACACACACATAGATAAAAGTGTTACTTTTAACATCAGAGAATATAATTAGGAGCAAAGGCCAGTACAAGTAAATTCCATGTGGCTAAAGATTCAAGTAAAATATTTGAGTTTGGCAATGAATTGGTCATAGGCCCTTCAAACATCTCTAAGTCCTATGACTTATTTTTATCTCTTTGTTGATGAATGGATTTCAGGAAATATATATTTGTAGTATCTCTGCACACTGGAGAGGGGGTATAGAAAATGTAGATTCCTACACATAATTGTAAACATTTTGTCCTATATATGAGATTGCATCTGTCAGATTGATTTTTCATCACTAAAATAATTCCTTTCATTGGTCTGTAATAATGACTTCTCTTTTCTGGAAGGGAAAGCAATTAGAACTTCCACTAGCTTCTAGAAAATTGTGGATAAACTGTGTAAGTTTGTATCTACTGTTCCAATATTGGTTGTCAAGTAAGGAAACAAAACTTATAATTTCTGGGATAATGAGAATTTTGTAGTTCCCCTGTTATTTTATTGATGGAATTCATGTTCAAGTTAGTGCTTTCTGGAATGGAATGACTTTGTGGGTCACTGTGTTATAGACAGAGCCACTCTAATACTGAAGATAGTCTAATGTTTCATGAACTTAAATTCTGTATTTCTTCATCATTAGGACTGAATAAAACACAATACACAGTTCTAGGGAGAAACAAGAGGATGGAGAGGGGGAGGAGGAAGAAAAGAAGGAGGAAGAGGAGGTGGAGGATGGAGGAGGAGGAAGAAAGATGAAGAGGAGGAGCAGGGAGGGGGAGGAGAAGAGGAAGAAGAAGAGGGAGGAAGAAGGAAAAAAGGAAGAAGACAGAGAAGAAGAAGGAGGAGGAACAAGAGAGGGGAGGAGGAGGAGGAAAAGGGAGGTGGAAAGAGGTGGAAGGAGGAGGAGAAAGGAGAAAAGAAAGATGAAGAGGAGGAGGGGAGGGGGAAAGGAAGGAGGAAGGGAACAGGGAAGAAAGAAGGAAAGATGGAAGACAGAGAAGAGGAAAGAAAAAGAGGAGAAGGGGAGGAGAGGGGGAGGAAGAGAAGGAAGAGGAGGAAACTTTAGATTTTCACAGTCTTTAAAATAATGGGGGGGGGAAGCTTATTGCTTTCAGTGATATATATGTCTCCATCCAAGCCTAGCAATATTGTTTCTCAAGACTATGGCTCTAGAGTCAGAGAGAAGGTTTTGCCTTGGGTTTCCTCTTGATCCCCACAAAGTAATTAAACATATTGTGCTAAAGATAGTAGGAAGGAGATACCAGAGCACTGGTATCTGGTCTGCTGGTATAGATCAACTACTTTTATTTGGGCCACTATAAGACATGGAGAAATTACACATCATACTGACATAGTGTGTGGAATTCATTCTCAGTCCATTATATTTCCACATATTGATGGTAATTTCTACCCAGAAAGTTCTGATACATAATGCTAATGTTTTATCATTTTAACTATTTGCAAATAGTTCAGTAAAAGCCAAGCCCCCCACCCCATTAACACCTCTCCTCACCATCAGACTTTCTCAGGGAACTGTGCAGAGCTGGTAAATCAACTTGACTGGATTATTCTAATCCAGAGGATTGCTTGCAAACATTTACACCTATATGCCAGCAATTTCCCTCCAGTTGCCCCAGTGAGGGCTGGAAAGTGATTTATAAGGATGCAAACGTTCTGGCACAGACGTTCTACAGCTTCAGCATGTTTGCACTGTGCAGTGTGAAGGATGCATCCTCAGATGCACTGATGCTGTCGTAGAGGTAGCACATGGTAGGAGGGTGGTGCCAACAGGCTCTGGATTGTTTCAGTACAGGGCAAACACCCACCCTTGTGATAACAATTTTGTTTGGTGTTTATCTTTTTAGCAGGTCAAAATTAATGTCACCTTTAGGGGAAGGGCGGCTGGTTAGCTTCTTGTGATTAGCTTACTTGCCTCTGTTGAATTCCTAATGGACTCCTATACCACAAAAACATTTCTTTCTGGAACAGTTGAACAGTTTGGTTATGTTTTCTCCACCTTCCCAAACTTACCCTTCCCATGTTATTATTTACCTGGGAGAAAAGAAAGAAAAGACCAAGAATACAACCTGAAAGATTAAAATGATAATAAAAGGAAAAAAAATACTATCCATGCCACTCCATTCATTTATATATTCCATAACTAACCAGAATCAAATGAAAGACACATTTCAAGTTTTGTTGGACTTACGTTGTACATGGAATAATGACACCATTTTTAAACTTTGAATAAGACTCAGTGTCAGGTATTTTGCTTTTTCTCAGAAAAGAATCTCTGAAGATCCTCCTGCTCGACTGTCAAGGTGAAAATGGTCACCACAATTCATGCCACTTCCCAAGATGATATGGTCATTATTATTTCTTATTAACTGAACAAGATGACAATCACAGATAGGCATAGTGTTATAACCCCTAGGGTTATAACATTTTTGACTTCCCACGGACAATACAATCAAATCTATAAAAAGTATCTATAACCCCCCCAAATAAAGCCATCCAGGTTAGAAATACATTTCATTTAACAAAGCGAAATTTTGTATCATTATAGGTTAGCTATCAGAACAGTATTAATGAAGTCCTTTAAAACTGTGCAAAATGGTGCTCAAACTTTTGTCAACCCAAGTAAGGATCACCTAGGGTGCTTTTTAAAAAAGCATATATTCATGGACATCAGCTATGGAATCTCATTTAGTAGGTATGACAAACAGACCAATAATCTTCATTTCAAAAAGTACCCCAGGTAATGGAGTATTTTGTAGAAATATCCTTTTTTAAAGTTTATTTATTTATTTTGAGAGAGAGAGAGAGTGCCAGAAAAAGAGGGGCAGAGAGAGAGAGAACTAGAGACAGAATCCCAGCATGTTCTCCACTGTTAGCACAGAACCCCATGCAGGGCTCAATCCCATGAACCTTGAGATCATGAGTTGAACTAAAGTCAAGACTTGGACATTGACCCAGTTGAGCCAGTCAGGTGCCCCTGTAAAATAATCTTCAAGAAAAACAGCTATAGGTCTTTTTAAACAGATACATTTTTTTTTCTTTAGGCTAATAGAATATATATTGATCCTCACCTATAGATTATGATCATTTTTTCTGAAATCAGGGATTCAATTTACCTTTCAAATAGAATCAGTAAGAAAGAATATACTGTCTTGGGTCACCACCATATCTCCATGAGGTCTCCATAGGCAATTGCAATATGTCTTCTTAAGAATAGTTTTGGGAATATTTTTGTGTGTCTTCTTTTTTAGTAAACATTCATTTTTTTGGTTTTAATTTTTCCCCATATTCTTCTTTTTTTAAGTTTTTTATTTTGTTGTCGTTGTTTAAATGTTTATTTATTTTGAGTGAAAGAGAGAGAGAGTGAGCCCAACATGGGCCTCGAACTCACGAACCATGAGAACCATGAGACTATGACTCGAACCGAAGTTAGAGGCTGAGCTGAGGCAGGAGTCTTAACCGAATGAATCCCTCAGGTGCCCCAAGTTTTTATTTTAATTCCAGTTAGTTAACATATAGTGTCGTATTAGTTTTAGGTGTGCAATATAGTGATTCAGCAATTCCATACATCGCCCATTTTTCACATATTCTTTTTGGCTTTTAATATGTATTTTATATTTTAATAGTTAAATATTTTTAGACTATGAGTGAACATTTCAAAATTAGTAATACTATTCTTCTGTCTTTAGTTTTAGCTGAGTGAATGTCAAGGGCAAAATATGTACACAACTACTGGTTAGGTTTTAATATATTCATTCATCCATTTGTTCATTCATTCTATTTTTAATGATTCCCAACATGGTCTGTCTCAAGAAGAGTTAAAATTTAATTTAGGAAAATGTGAAGAACAATCACAGAAACGCAAAATCCCACTTTCTAACAGATTGTTAAAGAAATGACTTGCCATTTTTGCATTGGTTATGTGTCCCCTTGAAGGGGTTAATAGTGTCTAATAGGAGAGCATTCTTTCCTTATTCCCTTCCCTGTCTGGTGAGATAGGGTGCTACAAAGTGGTTGCTTAGTAACTGGCCCAGTATGACCATTTTTCCTCTCTCCATATGCAGATCTCGCTAATCGCCAGATTTTGAATGATTACAGCAATTTTCTATTTCAGTGACCTTATTGGTATAAAAATTAGAGAATTTCTGAAGTCAAATTTTCTGGTCTAGTGCAGCATATGGTCATAACACTGTATTCCAGATATGTGTAAACTACTCATTAGAAATGAAGAAAGAGTGTTGATTTGGCAAAGGTCACTCACATAGAAGAGATTTGAGTCCAGGAGGTTTAAAACCAGATCTACCTTTTGCCAAATCCCTGCCACCCCAACCCAATCACATTGCATTTTGTTGGACTATCCTCACCATTCATTTATACCCCTGATAACTAATGACTAAAATGACATGGGCACTCTTCACACTTCCCATTAGTTCAAATTATTAAGTCACACTTTGAACTAAATTTGGAATAAGTTTTCCTAATTACTGACTTAAGGAACAGTAGACAAGATGAGAATTTCTCAGATGTTCTGAGAATAGAGAATGAACAGATACCCAGCAGCTGGATTCTCTTGCATTTATACTGACATGTCTTACATTTATGTCTGGCTTTAATCTATATTTGGGAAACTATCCATAACCCCAAGTGACAAGACAGTCTGTAGCTTACTTCTATACCAGAATCTTCTTTATTGTCCTTTGATCTTTGCCCCATTGCTTTTTAATGTGCTTTCTACATTAAAGGATTTTTCATTATATGTGTAGAATTTCTTGATAAAGGAATTTGTTCTATTTGGGGTCTATTTATTTTATTTTATTTTTCCAAGCACAGCATTTCCCCCCCTTGTCAGCCAGATTTTATCCTTGGTCTTGCCTGTTGAATTCTGAGCTCTTTAATTTTTTTCCCACTGAAATTCAAACCCAATTAATTACTTATGGTCTATGTATTTATTTAGAAGCTTTCTGTAGCTTCTTACTTACACATCCGCTCCACGCTTCTTTGCCTTAATATTTTGTCAAGAATCTTTTTTTTCTTCTTAAAATATCAGTTTAAAACTTTTTTGATGTGGTTATTCTCTTCCTTTCTTTTGCCAGTTACTCTTTAGCCCTGCCAAGAATCCATCATTCGGCATAATCCAAAAAAACCAAATCCTGTTCTTTGATAACATCTTCATACTCAGTGGTTCATGTCCACATCCTTTTTCCTTGTTCTTTCCCAATTCACAGCATTCCATTTGAACTTGCTTTCATGTATTTGGATTTTCCACCCATGAATGGAGATAATGTGAATGGAGATGCATTCCAGGTTTCCTTGACATAATTCCTCCAATATAAGACGTACCTTATTAAGTTTAAGAGGGAGTATTAGCAGGACTGCCCTATGACTCAGCTGACTTCTGGCTTAGCCGTCTCCATAAACTCATGTCCTTACTTCTCAAGAGGGAGTTCCCAGGCAGCACGAACAATTGTCTTTTTTCTCAACGTGTCACCTCATGCTCTAAGGTTATTGCTTATGTCTCAGAACATGTTAAGGAAACTGTTTCAAAAGATGTTCAGGTTTGCTATAGGTCTGCTTTGAGTGATGCTATTTCTTACAGTCCTCTTTTCCCCTTCCTGTGTTACATTCTTCCTATTCACTACATATGTATCTTTTTAAAAATTCAATCTTGAACAATTTTCTCAATCCTCTCCAAGAGTTCTTTATTCCTTCCAATAATTCAATATATAAAGAGACTCATATCTCAACTCCTCCATGAGCAGGAATACTCCCTTATTTTTACACATACAAAAGATTTTTTAAAAATGAAAGTACATTCCTTGCTATGGCAATGCCAGGAATAGAGTTTTAGCATTCATGCCTCTCCAATATAAAGATATATTCTAATACTTTGTAATTCTATTTCAAAACTTCTTTTAAAGGTTATCACTTCTGAGCAACTATCCAGAGAGGAGGAGCCTGGAAACTGTTTTGAGGACAGCCCAATGGCACCCTGATAGTCTTGGCTTCTATGTTGAAGTGTTATAATTTTCACTTGATCAGCACAACAATGATGTTTCAACCCAGCATTCCCGTATCAAGAGAACCATGGAAGCTCTGGTCTTAAATACTTGCCACTACCATTTAGAAGAAGAAGAAGGGGAAGAAGAATCAATAAAAGGATAAGGAGAAGGAAAAGAAAAAGGGGAAGGAGAGGAAGAAGAAAAAAATAAGGAGAAGGAAGAGAAGAAGAGGAAAGGAAAGGGGAAGAAGAAGAAGAAGAAGAAGAAGAAGAAGAAGAAGAAGAAGAAGAAGAAGAAGAAGAAGAAGCAGAAGCAGCAGCAGCAGCAGCAGCAGGAGGAGGAGGAGGAGGAAGGAGGGGGGGAGAAAGAGAAGAAGTAGGAACAGGAGAAAAGGCAGAAGAGGAGGAGGGGAGGAGAATGAGAAGGAGAAAGGAGAAGGTGGAGGAGGAGCGGAAGAAGAGGAAGAAGAAAGATTCTATTTGTGTTTAGGGTTTCTTGGCATCTCAACACAACAGGGGGTGTCTGTGGAAAGCCTCTGGTGCCATTCTTGCAGTCACCATTTGTGTAAGTGTATAATGCTCAGGTCCTGCTTTCCCCAGAGTCCATCATTATAGGGAGAGCACATTTTTTCAGCAGTCCAAGATATAAATGGACTTGAAGGGTTGCTTTAGAGATGCTCTTAATATGTTACTCTGTGGTATAAACACAAGTCTTGAGACATTTTTATTCAATTGTTTCCAAAACTTCTCAGCCAAGGGACAAGGGGGTATGGGTGGTGACAGCTTAAAGTTGTCATCTCCACACTATTTGAACTACTTGAAAGCACAATTGGGGACCAGACACAGCCCTGTTGTACTCAGGGGTTCTGTTTTGCTTTTGACCAAAGCTAAAATTCTTAGAGCACTGTGTGCGTGTGTGTATGCACACGTGCACATATGTGTAAGGAAAGGATTATTGAAACTGGCAAGAATACCCCAGAGAAAGCACTCCAGATTGTTTACATATTTGTTTTCTGTAAAGAGAAAACATTTTATGGAATATATTTTGTTCCAGTGTTCCATTTAGATTCTGAAGTTTTCAAACTAAATCCTTTTGGTGAGCTAGTATCATAAATTAATGCCAGAAGACAATGGTGTGTGTGTGTGTGTGTGTGTGTGTGCACACATGCACGCGTGTGTGTGAAGACACCAACTCTAGTGAAGGGGACACACATTTGTATTAGTACATGGAATGGGAGGCTATGGTGACAAAAGTTCAACTCTCTTACTTTTCTCCAAGCATAAACCCTAAACCAAAACCTTATTCCTACTGACCTGTCCAATGGAGTGAGCACTGCAAAAAATGGGAGGAATAGGTTAGGTAGTACCTTGTAGAAATAGTTCTTTTGTAATATATTACCCCCAAAATATGTTTCAATCTCTTTAATCATTCTATGTAGATGGTTAACTGCTTGTCTATTTCTTATGCTAATTAAGCAGTGGTGTAGTTCAAAGATTGTAAGGAAAGGCAGTCCATATATTTTTTAATTTTTAATATTTATTTATTTTTGAGAGAGAGAGAGAGAGACAGCACACAAGCAAGGGAGGAGCAGAGGGAGAAAGACATAGAATCAGAAGCAGCCTCCAGACTCTGAGCTGTCAGCACAGAGCCCGATGTGGGGCTCGAACCCATGAGTCATGAGATCATGACCTGAACTGAAGTCGGATGCTCAACTGACTAAGGCTCCCAGGCATACCACCTATATTTTTATTTTAGGCAGGATCAATGTCAATCAGGATCAAAGAGAAACCTTAATAAAATGCATACCATGGGGTAACGTAGTGAAATCTTTCTCTCTCTTTCTTCCTCCCTTTCTAGAAAACCTGTGCTTGGGCCTCTACTTATTACCACATAGAGGCCAAGGTTCTGTTAACCATGTAATTTTCCTGGCCTCCATCCTCAGTCTCTCGAATGCCTATTTCATAGCTTATTCCAGCTCTTTCTGGCTTCAGACTTTACAACATCTCTATTCTGGGTGTGGTTTGAGCTCACCCTCACACCTGACACTAAAGATTGTTATTTTTTCTTTGACCTTTGACTCCCTCCCTCAAGCATGGCTCAGGCTCAACATTATTATTCTGGCATCCAGGAGCACACCTGTTCTGTCCCAAGTCATGGTAACCACCAAAACTGCATCTTCACCATTTGGTTTGTTTCCGTTGCTAGTGAGAATCTAAGCAAAATTCTTCCCACATAGCAGGGGCACATTCACAACAAGGACATTTAGTTTCTGTAACATTTCTTCATTTGTATTTTAACACTTGTTCCAATCAATACACCAATTCCTTCTTTCCTGGTCAACCTTAGTGTTCTGTTTGCAGGTAGTGTTGTACATTGAAACTTGATTAAACCTAAAAACTCTTTCAAAGACATCATGTTACTTTTCTTTTTCATGCAGATCTTCATTTTGCTTTCAGGAAAAAGGTCTCCTTGGGAGAGGTAGGATACACCATGTGTTTCTGGTAAAGTCATCATTCTTTTTGCTGCTTTGGGCCAAGAACTCCGTTGGGTGTTCCCCGAAGACCCCCTTTCTTTTTTCCACTTCTTCCTTTCTGTAAAGACTGTCCTTCCATTTTTCTCTGCAGTTGGGCTATCTGTATTTTTCTCTTTCCCTATTCATAATTTTGTCAACCTTCAAAAGACAGGTAAGACAGATCTTTCATAACCTTTCCTTGCTTGTTTCTTTCCTCTGAATTCCTGCACTTCTGCAAGTTGGCTCCACATTCATCATCTGTAAACCTGACACTATTTCCTATTGTTTTAGCCTATATCTTCTCTCTCCAAACAAACTTTTAAGCTCCCTGAAGGCAGAAATGTCTTTTTAATTTTTTTAATGTTTATTTATTTATTTTGAGAGAGAGATAAAGAGATAGAGGAGAGAGAAAGAAAGAGAATGAGAACATGCACCTGAACTGGGGAGAGGCAGAGAGAGAGAGAGAGGAAGAGAGAAAATTCCAAGCAGGCTTTCTGCTTTCAGCACAAAGCCCGAGGAGGGGTCAAACTCATGAACTGTGAGATCATGACCTGAACCAAAATCAAGAGTCAGACACTTGGGGTGCCTGGGTGGCTCAGTCAGTTAAGTGCCAACTTTGGCTCAGGTCAGGATCTCACAGTTCGTGAGTTCAAGCCCTGTGTAGGGCTCTGTGCCGACAGCTCAGAGCCTGGAACCTGCTTCAGATTTTGTTTCTCCTCCCTCTCTCTCTCTGCCCCTTCCACACTCATGCTGTTTCTCTCCCTCCCTCTCTCTCTCTCAAAAATAAAAAATAAACATTAAAAAAAATTAAGAGCCAGACATTTAACTGACTGAGCCACCCAAGTGCCGCTCCACCTTTTAAAAAGTGTTTATTTATCTTTTTAATTTTTAAAACATCTTCTACACATACATTATGAAATTGCAAGGAATCACCAGTAAGAAATCATGGTATTTCCAAGGGCCTGAAAACCATCTTAATGCAGCTTTAGGAAAAATAGGTAATTGCTGTGTTCAGGCATTTTGACGCCTATTTAAAATATAACTCCAGAATGTAGTCCGTTGATCATAGAATTGTCTGTAACACACGTCAAAGAAAGGGGGAGCTCATAATGGGAATCGTGAAGTGTTCGGCAAACGAGCCGCGGTATGTTGGCTGCTGCCTCTAAATAAGACAGTGCAGAGGAGGAGAGTTAGAGATGAAGTGGGCAATGAGGTGGAAGGAGTCACAGCTGTTTCTTTTCATTCATTCATTGGATTCTCTGTAAATATTGGTCCGGCTTGCAAAGTGGTAAGCAGCATTTCTGTAAATTAAAAGGACTGCTCATTTCCTGGTAAGAATACCAAGGGTCTCAGGGTCCAGCAAAGCGGTCAATGACGTCATATACTGAGCGATCTTTCGATTCCCCCAAATGTTCCAAATTCACTTGCTCCATAATATTTGAATATATATTTTATATGAGCCAGCTCTTCTACCCAGAAGGATTGCGGTGCTTGTTTCATGATCATTTTTCCCCCGTGGCTTTCATTTTGCCCCATGAACCGGGGATAGTTTACACTTTTATTTTAAGGGATTTTTTTTTGCACTAAATTTCCAAATAGACAGATGTCTTTTGTGAAATTGAAATGACACATCAGAGTTTTAATGTGGTCTTTCTTGTATTTGCATATTTAATTACTTGCATCACATTTTATTAGTATATTATCTGATGAGAAATTCCGACTAATTAATTTCACCTGGAATTCTAGGCGGGTGTATGAAAAATTATAGTTGGCCATTTGTAGAGACCAGCTGTGTATTAGAAATATCTGATCCCCATCTGCAGGATTAAAAAGGGTGAGAGAAAACAGCTGATTGTAAAAAAAAAAAAAAAAAAAAAGTCACTTTTCCTTGCGCCCTGAAGGTATTCTTCTTGAAGGTATCCATTATTACTCAGCCCATATTCTGAACATTAACTCAGAAGTTTACTCTGAGCCGCATTCACTGGGATGACTTTACTCTCCCTCATTTTGTTTTTAATTTGTAGTAATGCTAATGCGATCGGGTTCCACCCCTGCCCATGCACTCGCTGCCTTCAGTTCCAGCCTACCGCACACACAGCCAACTTCATTTGGACCCCAGATTGCTTGGGCCTAGCTGACAGCAGAAAACCAATAACAAAAAAAATCTGAGAGGATGAGAATTTCACATTAAAAGATCATCTCCAGGATCGGACGTGGCCTCTTAGAAATGCAACAGAGTCGTGTAGCCTGCCACACACACACACACACACACACACACACACACACCCCACACACACACACTCTCTCTCTCTCTCTCACACTTTCTCTCTTTCTCTGTGTCTTGCTCTGTTATTTCTGTTTGGATTCTTTGTCTGCCCTGACAACAGATGGTGTTTTAATAAAGTCCAGTAGGAATATTACTGTGAGTAAACAATGCAGCGCATGCCAATTCCATAATTGCTGGGTACTGATTCAGGCTCTTACCTGCTCCATCCAAGTTGGGAGGGACCCAAGTGCGCGCGCACCTACCGGCAGCAGCCGGCTGGCCCGCAGCTGCGGGGTGCTTCTCGTGCTGGCCTCCACCGTGGAAGGTAAATTGCGGCTCCAGTCATGCTTCTTGGCACCGGGTCTGGAGAACGGCTGCCATCTGGCTTGTCATCAAACATGGTCATTGAATCTCTCAGAGATGAAATGGCTTTTTCAAAAATCTTGCTGTTAAAAAAAAATCGACACAGAAAACTTAATATCCTTCGCTTTACAGGCACGGTATAGTCTAAAATAACAGTTCGAGCTTATTCGAGCAATGGCTTGCAGAGTGTTGGTTTTTTCCTCATGGATTCCCACGCTCAAAGGGATTTATAATCTAAACCTATTATATGCTAATGGAAATTTAAATTCATTGGCTCTAGCCAAGAAATGAATGTGCTCATTTGTTTCTCTCATTGGGGAAGGGCATAAAGTTAGGTTCACTGTTTGAATGGTTGTAGTTTTCTTTTTTTTTTTTTTGAATTGTATGCAAATATATCCTTAATGCTTTTACAGATGTACTCAAAAAAAGGGGGCAGGTGACCGCTCTTGAACGTGGTAATCCAAATGGATGCTCTCTGCCCCTTCCCAGTGGTCTCCTCAAACTACCTGCTAACTAGAAGGCTCCAGGAAAATAAAAGACGCTTGGCAGCCAGAAAGCAACAAAGTCAGGGTTCACTCATTTTGCAAGAAGGCCAGCAGCGTGCAATATTTACCCAAGGGTCATATTGTAAGTGACATCCAGTTTCTTTAAGTGCTGCTCTTTTCAACAGGGTGCCCTAAACAGTCTTGGTAGTGCCTGCAACCAGGCCAAACCATAGCAGAGAGGAAGCTCTGACAGTAGAGAGAGGTTAACATCTACTGGCTGACATCGAGAGAACCCTCTGGTTTCCTGGTTTGGCTGTTTAAGTAAACAGAGTGTATTAAACAGATATGATACTAGGTTCTTAGGACTTGCACAAACATAATTCAGTTCAAGTGCTCATTCCCCAGATAGACCAGTCATTACATGAAATGTTAATATTGCATCATGTTCCCTTTCACAGATTTTTAGAAAATATGGTCTTATTTTTTTTAACTTATTAAGAATTATTTGAAATACATGTAAAAGCAGAGAAAAGGGTTGACTCCAACTTTTGTCTGCATCCCCTGTTCCTAGCGGCTGCTCATCCACACTGAACAGTGCTCTGCTCAAGGGGCACCTGGTGGCTCAGTCTGTTTGAGGAGGTTTTGAGGGGGTGATAGTGTGGTTCGTGAGATCTGGAGCCCACGGACAAAAAAGAATTCTTGAAGACATCTTTGGTGCAAAAAGATGATTTTTATTAAAGTTTGCCGAAAGGACACATGGGCAGGAAGAGCTGCCTGGAGACCATGAGGAGAAACTGGTTATATACTAAGGAGATGGGGGAGGTAAGGTCCAGGGGAAGTTTCCAATGGGATTTTCAAATGCTTAAAGAAACTCCCAGGATACTGGAGGCCAAGCTATTGTTAAGCTAAGGTTGTTTTTCCCTCTAGCAAAGGGTTTCCTGGAGAAACCCTTTTACTTTGCCAGGCTCAAGTATTTGTCAATGAGCTGCAGGTTATAAGGAAATTTAATTTTTTTCTACTATTTCCTTCTGCCTGTTTCCTTCAGGTTGAGTGTCTGACTCTTAGTTTCAGCTCAGGTCATGATCTTTCGGATCTTAGGATGGAGGCCTGCATCTGGCTCCCCACTGTCCATAAAGCCTGCTTGAGATTCTCTCTCCCTCTCTCTCTCTGTCCCTCCTCGGCTCCCACTCTCTCTCCCTCAAAATAAATAAATTAACTGAAAAAAAAAATCAAAGAAATACCATTAACAAAGAAAACATTGCCCTGATCATACCACAGACGGTGTTCTTTTCCTTGTTTTTTGGGAAGCAAACTCTATACACCCATTTAAGTGTCAATATTTCTCCATCTTTAAAGACCAAGGACATTTTTTTCATTCCTGGTTGTGTTAATATTAATTTAAACTTTAAAAAATGGCAAGAATAGTACAAGAAACTTCTAAAGGCTCTTAACCAAAATTGGCTTAATGATTTATGCTTGCTTCATTTGTTTTATATTGTCTCTCCGTAGAGTTTCAAATGAATGCATACTTTTTCTTTCTTTTTTTTTAAAATTTATTATTGAGAGACAGAGAGGGACAGCATGAGCAGGGGAGAGTCAGAGAGAGAGAGGGAGGTACAGAATCCGAAGACAGGCTCCAGGCTCTGAGTTAGCTGTCAGCACAGAGCCCAATGCAGGGCTTGAACCCACGAACGTGAGATCATGACCTGAGCCAAAGTTGGCCACTTAACTGACTGAGCCACCTGGCGCCCCAAATGCATACTTTTTCTAATTTATTTGGGGGTGTAGTCATTTTCTATCACTACTGTAACATATTACCATAAAGTTAGTAGCTTAAACAGCACAGATGTATTATCTTATAGCTCTAGAACTCAGAAGTCCAAAATGGATCTTCTGGAGCTAAAATCAATGTATCACGAGGGCCTGGGGAGTCTAGGGAGAGCCTGTCTCTTGTCTTCTCGGGCTTTGATTCATGATCACGATTCTAACTTCTAGAGGCTTCTGTGTTCCTTGGCTTGTGCTTCTCTTCCATCTTTAAAGTTAGTAATTGTATCATTCTGAACTCTGCTTTGCTCTTACCTTTCCTTTTCTGATTCTCCTCCCTCATTCTTTCACTTAGAAGACCCTCATGATTACATTGGGCCCACCATGATAATCCAGGACAATCTCCGCATTTCAAGATCCTTAACTTAATCACATTTTCAAAGTTCTTTCTGTAATGTAAGAAAATGTGTTCATAGGTGCTAGCATTCATGAGGCCATTAATCTGCCTAATGTACAGAGTGTAAGAGAGATAGTGTGGTGTGTACCCTACCTCGGATACGTCAGTGTGGACTTCCTAAGAAAGCACTTGCTCTTACCTAACCACAGCAAAGTGATCAAAATTAGAAAATTGTTTAACCGTGCTCTGGAGTCTAATTTCATCAATTGTCCCAATAATGTTCGTCATACAATACCAGGTGAAATTAAGATCCCACAGTAAATGTAATTGCCATGTATTTTTGATCTACTTTACCATGAGTTAGGTTTTCTTCATTTTTGTGCTTTACTTGACATTTTTGAAGGCCGTAGTCCTGCTATTTAACAAAATATCCCTCCATTTGTTTTTCTCTAATGCTTTATTCACAACTGAAATCAGATTATGGCTTTTGGCAGATGTGGTGGTTAAATTTTATGTGTCACTTGGCTAGGCTACGGTGCAGTTTTTTGATTAAGCGCTAATCTTGATTCTGCCATGAAAGTATTTCGTAGATGTGATAGGCATCTACAATCAGCTAATTTTAAGTAAAGGCTATTACCCAGGATAAAGTTAGTGGGCTTCATCCTATCAGCTAAAGGCTTTAAGAGCAAAACTGAGCTTTTCTGGGGAAGAAGGAATTCTTCCTCAAAACTGGAGCATGAAAATCTGCCTGAGTTTATAGCCTGCAAGTCTGCCCTACAGATTTGGCATTTGCCGTTCCCACAATGGCATGATCCAATGCCTTAAAATATATCTCTTTATAGAAATATATCCTACTGATTCTGTTTCTTTGGAGAACTGAGACTGACAGAAGGTAGGAGAGAGAAGGCGTGGTCCTTCCCAGTGCTTCCTAACCAGAGGGTCATGATGTCAGTTTGCCCGAAGCTGGGGATCCTAAAACATTGATGACTTGGTTAAAGTTATACTGTGAAGTCACATTTTTCTTTCTGTAATTAATAAAGAACTTGTAGAGTGGTTCTTTGAGGTTATGCATGTTCAAAGTCTTCACTAAATTGTACCTACTAGTTTTGGTATCTATTGATTGTTTTTATGCCAACATTATTTTTATATTTACTAGTTAAAATTTTATGATAAGGAAGAGCTTTCTCTTCTCCTCCATTAATGATTTGATTATTCATTCATTAATATCCACTTAAATGTATGTATCCTTATTTTACTCTGTCGTTATAATAATGGGATAATGTGTTCAGCTCCCACTTACCCATGAGAAACAATTTTAAGCATCTCTCTACAAAGCTGTAGTTAGTAGTATCATGCTGATAATTTGAAATCATCAATAGTGGTAAAAATATACAGAAGAAATCAGTAAATGCCACCAATCAGGGTTTTCTCTCTCTCTCTCTCTCTCTCTGTCTCTCTCCCCTACTTTTTGTTTTTCCTTTTGGAGAACCAGTTTACCAGCACACAACATGATGTAATCAATTTTTATTTTAATGAACAAATTGTCTGAGATTTGAATGGTGGGAGCTTCAAGTTGTATCCTACATCCTTTTGATACATCTCTATGCTTCTTTGAGAACTTCTTTATTTCCTGGCTCAATATGATTTTCTAGCATCACCTTGTACTTTCCCCACCCTTGCCCTAAAATCATTTTTATTCCAAGGAAATGTTTCTTTTTAGTTGACAATCATGTCTAGAAACTAAATGTGTGCTGAGTCTTTGTCAACTATACTAATATGTCATTCCTTCTTTAGCAAAGAATATGTAGAGATACCCATATCCATTTTTATATCCCTATTTAAAGTGGTGAATTTATTCTGATACCTTCAGTTATCATCTAATACCACAGGTTGAAATTTAATATTTCCCCTTTCCATACTTGCAACTTTCTTTAACAAAGAGGAACCTGGTTCCTATTACCCTCAGTAGATTTGGTAATTTTCCTAAGCTTAGAATATATCAAAATATACAAATATTACAGAAAGTGATTTCAGAATTGCTATATCATCTCATTGTGGAAAGCAATTCTAGGACCTAAAATTTTGAATATTTGTAATTCTTTATTAAGAAAATGTTATAGCAAGTGCAATGCATGCATTTTTTTAAATTAAAAACTTGAAGAGTTGTGAAGAATTTGTAAGTTCCTAACCCACATCTCTCTAAAAATAAAGAATATTTGATCTCATAAGAATATTCCACTGTTCTCTTTTTAAATTAATCTCCATTTTTAAAGGCAATAATATTCTGATGTTTTGCACCATAAATTAGTTTTGTCTGTCCTTGAACTTCATTTAAATGCATGATAGAGTAGGTACTATGTGTGTCCTGCTTCACCAAGCATAATATATATAAGATTCATCCATGCTATTGTGTAGTATGAGCAAGTTATTCCTTTTTCTTGTTGAGTAATATTTCTTGTATGAATATGTCACATTTGTTGATTGGAATTTGAATTGTTTCCCATTTTTTGTTACTATTAATGAGGCTACCAGGAAAATTCTCATGCCTTTTTGTGAGCAGGTCTTCATTTATCTTGAGAAAATACCTAGGAGTAGAACTGCTTGGTCATAGTGTTTGAATACATTTAGATTTAGCTGAGAAAACACTTTAAAAGTAGTTATATGTACCATACTTTCTTTTCTAATCAATATGGGCTAGCAGAATGGACTTACCATCTAATCTTAAACAGCAAGCTAAACTGGACAAAGTATATGAAACAAAGGATTTAAACATTGGACAGCTGGCAATTAGGATGGTGATTCCTTGAAGAAACAAAACAAACCAAAATTTTAAAAAAGTGATCTACTAATTTCATCTGCTTTCTACCAAGAGGATAGATAACTAAAGACATCTTTACATAATTATGCAGTAGGAAGGTTCCAGAAGAGTACATCTGAGAGCAATTCAGCACGAGCAGACTGAGCTGACAGCCTCACTGAACTGAGAAGGAAGAGACCACAGTGCAAAATTTAAGGTATACTAGAAAGTACTCAACATCACCAATCATCAGGAAAATGCAAACCAAAACCACAATGAGATATCACCCCACACCTGTTAGAATGGTTTTTACCAAAAGACCAGAGAATACAAGTGTTGGCAAGCACATGGAGAAAAGGGAATCCCCATGCACTGTTGGTAGAACATAAACTGGTGCAGCCACTACAGAAGAGTATAATTAGTCCTCAAAAAAATAAAAACAGAACTACCATATGAACCAGCAATTCCATTTCTGGGCTTTTATCCAAAGAAAATAAAAACATTAACTTGAAAAGATATATGCACCTCCCATATTCATAGCAGTATTCTTTACAATAGCTAAGACAGAAGGAACCTAAATGACCATATTATTCAACTGTAAGAAAGAAGGGAATCTTCAAAAACATGGATAGAACTCGAAATCATTAAGTTCAGTGAAGTAAGTCAGACAGAGAAGGACAAATACTATATGATCTCACCTACGTGTGATGAAAAATACCCCACAATTCACAGATATAGAGAACAGACTGGTGTTTGTCAGTCATGAAAGAGGAGAGGAGGTACATGAAATGGGCAAAGGTGATACAAACTTCTAGGGGCATCTAGGTGCTCAGTTATTTGGGCATCTGACTCTTGATTTTGGCTCAATTAGTGATCCCAAGTTTGGAATCAAGCCCTGAGAGTCAGGCTCTGTGCTGAGCATGGAAACTGCTTGGAATTCTCTCTCTCTCTCTCTCTCTCTCTCTCTCTCTCTCTCTCTCTCTCCCTCTCCTGCCCCTCTCCCTCACTCATGTGCTCTCTCTCTCTCTCTGTGTTTTTCTTTCTCAAATTAAAAAAAATGATACAAACTTCTAGTTATGAAATAAATAACTCCTGGGAATTAATGTACAATATGATGATTATAGTTAATAATTCTATTATTTGAAAGGTGCTAAGAGAGTAAATCTTAAAAGATCTTATCACGCACAAAAAATTTGTACCTGTGTGGTGATGGAGGTTAACTAGACTTATTGTGTTGCTCATTTTGCAATATTGAACCATTATGTTGTATATCTGAATTTTATATGATGTTATATGTCAACTGTTTCTTAAAAAATAAGAAAAAAATGATTAAGTACTGAAAAGGAGGAAGCTACACAGAGAGAAACCTTAAAGACCTATAAAGAGGTCCTGAGAGTCTTGAGTACTGACTCCAAAGGTATGTGAGAAAATTGCCTGAGGCTAAGAGGAAAAAAAATCTATCAAAAGGGAGAGGTCTGAACATTCCTGGGGCTCACACAGACCTGTGAATAGCTTACATTCCCACCAGTCAGAGTTGAAAGATTTCTCATACATGGGCTTTTAGGTAGAATTCTCATGAGATTATCAGTTTTATGGTCAGGATGAATTACCCTAGGTAAAGAATGCTCTGAATATATGTCAATATGCTAAAAAGTAAGCTGTTAAAGGATTCAACTGACTCAAAGTAACTCAACTGCTCAGTGAATCATGAGTCAACATTTTCAAAGGAATATAGCAAAACCCAACACCCAACAATGTAAAATTGAAAATGTACATTATCCAATCAAAAATTACTCAGTACATCTAAACCTGTACATATAAAACTAATGCAATGTTGTATGTGAATTATACTTCAATAGTTTTTTAGTTAAAAAATTGCTTAGTGTGTAAGAGAGCAGAAAACTATGGTTCATAAACAGGAGAAAAGTCACACAATAGGAGGACACCCAGAATTAACAGTGATGATAAATGTAGCAGATAAGAACATTAAAATGTTCTCATGAGTAAATTCAAAAAGTACAAGGAAAATGTGACTATGATAATGAAAAAATTGAGAAGGAAGATGTAAAAATGATTCAAATGGAACTTCTAGAAATGAGAAAAGTAGTAAGTGAAGGAAAAATATTCTGCACAAGATTAACAGCATCTAAGTCAATGCAGAAGAAACAACAGAGCAGTAGAAACTCACTCAAATGAGGTAGAGAGAGAGAGAGAAAGAGAGAGAGAGAGAGAGATGATAAAAAATAAACAAAACCTCAGTAATCCATTTGACACCTTCAGGAAATCTAACATATCTGTATCTAGAGATCCAGAATAAGAGAAGAGAGTTGGGACCAGAAAAATATTTAAGTTAATGACCCAAATGTTCCAAATTTGATGAAAACTGCAAACCTGGAGATCATAGAAACTCAATAAACTCTAAGCATAATAGACACAAAGAAAAATATACCAAGGTATAATGAGTCAAATTGGCAACAACCACCGAAAATGGGAAAAGTAGTTAAAACCAGCGTGAGAAAAAAGATACAGTGTATGCAGAAAGCACAGGTAAGAATGACAGAAGACTTCCTTCTCAAAAATCTTCAAATCAGAAGATAATGTGGAGACACCTTTATTGGGAGAAAATATTACTAACCCAGGGATCTTTACCCAAAACCCACTATATTTCAAAATCAAAGGTGGAATAAAGATTTTTTTTCAGATAAACAAAAACTGAGAGACAGCATTACCAGAAATCAAAAACAATAAGAAATGTTAAAGGACGTTCTTCAGAGAGAAGGAAAATGGATGTTTGGATCTATCAAGGAAATAGAAACCATCAGAAATGGTAAGTATATTGGTGACTATGAACTTTCTTTTTATTTATTATATCTTTACAAATAGTAAACTATTGAAACAAAAAGTAATAATGATGTATTATAAAGGTAGTATCAAAGAAAGCAATATCACAAAAGATATATGCAATTGTATAATATTATTTATGGGCTAACTGTGATACACCAGAGATGGATATTGTGAGATGTAGAGACAGTGTGACAAAAATTTATGACTGAAACATATAAATTATGTTCTTTGGCAAAAATAGAGTTAAATGGAATTAAACTTGAAATCAATTATAATAATAAATTAAGAAAACCCAAATCTTCTGAAATTAACATGCTTCTAGAGAGCCCAGGTTTCAAGTAGGAAACCAGATAAAAATCCCTGGCTCAGTTGGTAGATTATGTGACTCGAACTCAGGGCTGTGAGCTAAAACAACCAAACAAACAAATCTAACTACTTTGTAAATTGCAGCTAAATCCACAAATCATTTTAATTGCCTATGTTTATTGTTCATATCTTGATATTAGCTATCACACCATGGATCTCTGCATTTTTCTTTTTGAAAGATATCCAGAAGGTCACCTGTGTGGCTCAGTCAGTTAAGTGTCCAACTGTTGATTTGGGGTTAGGTTATGATCTCAGGGTTAGTGAGTTTAAAGCCTACGTCAGGTTCTGTGCTGACAGTGTGGAGCCCGCTTAGTATTCTCTTTCTTCCTCTCCTCTCATGCTCATGCTCTGTCTCTCCTTCTCAAAATAAATAAACTTAAAATAAAAAAATATTCAGAAACCAAGGTGTAGATATAGGTATGCTCATTGCTATCTGGATATCAGTGTGTCTAGACCCTCTCAGTGGTTAAAACTGTGAAAGATAACATATCTATTATATATATACCACTCATATGTGTGCATAAACATGTACATACCACACATATATGCATGCATATCTATATCTATCCATTTACTCTTTATCATCTATCTATCTATTTATCTATCTATCTATTCATCCATCTACATTAAAACCCAGAAGTTCACACTGATGCATTAATTTTTGTAACTCCCCACTTAATTTTTGACTCCTTTTTTTAATAGCCAGAAAACTTGCTATCATTATCCACAATTTACCTATATATTTGTTCCATCCTAGAATATACAAAAAAACACTTTCAGAATTGTAATCTATGCTTCTGTGAAAAAAAAACACTAATAAAAATTTATTATTTAGAGTTCTTTTTTACATTTAGCCTGAGGACATAGTCCAAACATTATGTTATAACATTACTTGGGGTGGTTCTTACCCCCATCCACTAACAGTAGTAATATCACTCATTTGAAAAAGGGTTCAGTTCATTTTTTCCTGTTAGTATGCTCTCTTGTTTTTTCCCCTACATCCTTGTGTCCATACCTGTGAAGGATCTGCAATTATTTCCTTAGTGCAAGATAACAAAATATCTTGCCATAATTTCATGGGTGTTAGCAAAAAATGCAACAATCTTGGCTCATAAAAAAGGAATTCCTTACTCACAGTACAGCAAGAAGCATGAGCAGCATGTTTAGTTAGCTCCTTATTCCCTCTTGTCTCATGGAAGAAATGCAGGGGGAATGGGGTATATGCTGTACATGGGTTTGTGTGACAGCTGAAGGTCACTGAGCTTAGAGAACTTTTTTAAAATGGTCTATAAGCAAACCTGCCTGAACTTTGCTCTGTTTTGCCTACTAGAAAATATAAACATGAGTATAGCAATCCAGTAGCCACTCTGATTAATCTGATAAACAGAGACTAGAAAGAAATACATTTAGTTTGTTTCATACAACATTTGATTAAGACTACAGTCAACATCTTCACAGAAGACATGATACTCTACGTGGAAAACCTGAAAGATCCACCAAAAAACTGCTAAAACTGATACATGAATTCAACAAAGTCACAGAATACAAAATTAATGTACATAAATTGGTTTCATTTCTATACACCAATAACAAAGCAGTAGAAATAAAAATCAAGAAATTGGTCCCATTTATAGTTGCACCAAAACCCATAAAATACCTTGGAATAAACCTAATCAAAGCAATAAAAGATCTGTGTGCTGAAAACTAAAGAAAGGTTATGAAAGAAATTGAAGAAGACACAAAGGACACAAAGACACAAATGGAAAACATTCCATATTCATGGATTGGAAGAACAGATATTGTTAAAATCTCAGTAGTACCCCAAAGTAATCTACACATTCAATGCAATCCCTATCAAAATAATACCAGCATTCTTCACAGAGATTGAACAAACAGTTCTAAAACTTTTATGGAACCATAAAAGTCCCCAAGTAGCCAAAGTCATATTGAAAATCAAAATCAAAGCTGGAGGTATCACAATTCCAGACTTCAAGCTATATTACAAAGCTGTAATCATCAAGACAGAATGGCACAGGCCCAAAAACAGACACATAGATCAATGGAACAGAATAGAGAAGCAGAAATAGGCTCCCAAATATATAGTCAACTAATCTTTGACAAAGTGGGAAAGAATACCAAATAAAATAAAAACAGTCTCTTAGGCAAATGGTGCTGGGAAAACTGGACAGCAACATGCAGAAAAATGAACCTGGACCACTTTCCTACACCATACACAAAAATAAACTCAAAAGTTTATTTGAGGATAAAAGACCTAAATGTAGGACAGGAAACCATCAAAATACTACAGGAGAAAACAAACAACAATGACTTTGACCTCACCCATAGCAACTTCTTACTAGACATGTCTCTAGAGACAAGGGAAATAAAAGCAAAAATAAATTATTGGGATCTCATCAAGATAAAAATCTCCTGCACAACAAAGGAAACAATAACCAAAACTAAAAGGCAACTGACAGAATGGGAGAAGATATTTGCAAATGATATATGTGATAAAGGGATAGTATACAAAAATCTATAAAGAACTTATCAAACACAACCCCTCCCCAAAACAAATAATCCAGTGAAGAAATGGCCAAAAGACATGAACAGACTTTTTTCCAAAGAAGACATCCAGATGGTTAACAAACACATGAGAAGATGTTCAACATCAGTCACCATAAGGGAAATACATGTCTAAACTACAATGAGATACCCCCTCACAGTGGTCAGAATGGCTAAAATTAACAACTCAGGAAACAGCAGATGTTGATAAAAATGGAGAGAAAGAGGAACCCTTTTGCACTCTTGGTGAGAATGCAAACTGGAACAGCCACTCTGGAAAACAAAATGGAAGGTTCTTCAAAAAATTAAAAATAGAGCTACCCTATGGCCCAGCAATAGCCCTACTAGGTACTTATCCAAAGGATATGTGGGTGCTGATTCAAAGGGGCACATGCACCCTAATTTTATAGCAGCACTAACAACAGTAAGCAAATTATGGAAAGAGCCTAAATGTCCATTGACTGACAAATGGACAAAGCAGATGTGGTGTATATATATTTGTGTGTGTGTGTGTGTGTGTGTGTGCGTGCGCATATGTATCTATATAAAGAAATATTACTCAATGATCAAAATGAATGAAATCTTGCCATTTTCAACAATGTGGGTGGAACTAGAATGTATTATGCTGAGTGAAATAAGTCAGTCAAAGATAAATACCATAGGATTTCACTCATATGTGGAATTTAAGAGACAGAACAGATGAACATAAGGGAAGGGGAGGAAAAATAAGATAAAGACAGAGGGAGGCAAACCATAAGAGACTCTTAAAGACAGAGAACAAACTGAGGGTTGCTGGAGGAGTGTTAGGTGGAGGGATGTGTTAAGTGGGTGACCATTAAGAAGGCACTTGTTGGGATGAGCACTGGGTGTTATATGTAAGTGATGAATTACTTAATTCTACTCCTGAAACACTTATTACACTATATGTTAACTAATTTGGATTTAAGTAAAACAAAACAAAACAAGACTATAATCAACAGACTTCAAACAGCCTGTTGAAAGCAACCTGTAGCATTGACTTCAACCCTTCCCTATAGGGTTCCAGATCCAGTTGACTAAACAAATCCCATAAAGATCATAGAATATCTTAAATAGCCAGGTAGATTTTTCTTTACATTTATGAACTTACTTTTCTACTTGAGCCAAAACATTAAACCATGTATAGAAGGATGTATTAGCAATTTCACAGATTCTACCTTAACCAAAAAGAAGAAATTCTGGGTCACTGCTATAGTCCATAACAACTCTCACTTTTGAGTTGAGGCTGACCTATATGCCTTGCAGGAAGGAGATGGTTATCATTGATCAGTTCAGCTGAAGTCAAGCACAAATTTTGATCCACTTATTCTAATGGGATGACTCCTGGTAGAGATAAAACTGCCACAGAGTAAGCATAAACAATGTCAGTTGTCACTCCCAAAAGAATCACAGGTAACCAAGAGTAAGTTCACATTAGAGAAAACTCTGCAGACTATATATATATATATTCATATTCATATTAAGAAATGCCCTTTAATCTTTAAGAATTTATTTCACCAGAAACAGGTCTTGAAATTTATGTTCAAGGATTTTCAATTGTTTTATGGATAGTCCCATGAGTTTTTTCTCCTTAGATATATTAAAATGGGTAATTATGTTAATGCTTCGGTAAGTGATGAATCACTCTTCATTTTGAAAATTCATTTACGTGTAATGTAATTAATAATTGACATTATTGAATTTAAATCTGTATCATTTTGCTTTTGCTTTCTGTTTATTTTATCTATCTTTCATATTATTCCTCTATTCATACTTTCCTCTCTTATTTTAAGCTAATAAAAATAGTATTCAATTTTTATTCCTCTATTGTATTTTTAGTTATACCACTTTTCATTTCTTTTTAGTCGTTAATTTGATATTGCTATACAAATCTTTAACTCTCCTTTCTTTTGGGGATTCGGCTTGATATTGTCACAAAAGTCTACTCATCATTTTAATACTTTTTAAATTGTCTTAATGTTTATTTATTATTTTTGGAGAGAAAGAGACAGAGTGCAAGTGGTGGAGGGACAGAGAGAGAGGGAGACACAGAATCCAAAGTAGACTCCAAGCTCTGAGCTGTCACCACAGAGCCCAATGCCCAGCTTGAACTCATGAGTTGTGAGATCATGACCTGAGCCAAAGTTGGACTCTTACCCGACTGAGCCACCCAGGCGGCCCTCAACTTTTTAATACTTTTAAATATGTGTTTTCTTATTATTTCGCTTGATTCATGTATTTTCACATTCAGTAGCCGTCTCTATTTGTCTCTTATTTGTTGTTAATTCAATCCAGTAAATTTTCATCATGGGTATTATAAAATTTTCACTTTTATTGTTTTTTAATAATTTCTGTTATTAAAATCCCCATCTGTTCATTAATTAAGACCATATTTTTCTTTAAGACCTTAAACATATTCATAGTATTTGTGTTAATAATTTGTCTTTTGGTTTAACATCAGCATTATCTTGGTGTCCTTTCTATTTATCTCTTGACTATTGACATATTTCACATTCCTTTATTCTCTTATAATTTTTTACTTTATACTAGAAATTATAATGTTTTATGAATTTTAGATTATGGTGCATCCCTTTGAGGAATTTTTTTGTTTAGATTAAACTATTGAACAATCGTTTTGGACTTGTTATGCTTATGTTAATTTTTTAGATGGGTTATGTATTTTTGAGCTAAGTTGTATAGCATTCCCCTTATAAACTATGGGTTTTACTTGTTAGGCATGACCTTCATGAATTTTTAGTAATTATCCATGATGGTTAGATCTCTCCTCAGGCAAGGCTAGAAGTTAAAAATCATCCAGCCCTGCATATCTTATATCATTCTCAGATGTGTTACATGTGATCTCTTCTAGGCCTTATGGAATCTTGTGCTGTATATGCTCAGTTAAGCCCACAGTTCTATGAATCACCATGCAGATTTCTGGGAGCTCCTCTCTGCAAAGCTCCCTTTTCTGTCATCTTTATACTCCAAGTTCTATATATTTCCACAGCCCGTGACCGATATCTGTCTCTTCAATGAAATAAGGCTATCACTATCTTGGACTCTTTTTCTGTGATTTGGAACAGGATTGACCTGTCTGGCAGGTCAGCCAACGCAGGTCCTGAGGGAGGGAGTGAGAATTGGGGGCAGGGGACACAGAGAATGGAGGCAAGACAAGTCTCTGATCAAGCCTTGTTTATTGAGAGAAGACACACGTCTTTTAAAGGCAGAAGAGGGGCAGCTGACATAAGTCAGTTGCTAAGAAACAAGGGCAAGGATAAGGGAGAAACTAAAACTGCAGTTTCAGCACAGCACAGCGCCTGGGAAACTGATAAGAAGGCCCAGCCTACAGGCCCTGAGCTGGGAGTGATGACACAGTTCTGCTGAGCTGGGAGTGATAATGCAGCTCTGCAGAGGACACAGCTCTGCTCTGCGGGCTGCTGATCTTGCGGTTCAAGGCACATACCTCTTCTTCTGGCAGCTCTTCTGGTGCAGTTTCCCACACAGGATAATTATCATAAACAGAAATCCAAGGTAATTGTGGGTTTATTTGGGGTTCAGATCTCTTTTTTACCCTCTTCTCAATAATCACAGAGCTGAGATTCTTATTGTCCAATATATGATCAGAGATGACTCTAAATTTTATGTAATTTTTTGTTGTGGTGTTGGGTAGGAGTGGAAGTCTCATACCAGTTCCTTTGTCATGGCCACAAGTTGAGACTCAGGTGGTTCTCTTTGAAAACCTAGTAACAGATGACAGAATAACTAGCTTATTTTGACTAGTTAATTTGAGATCATTTTAGACAAGTTGCTTAATCTTTGCCTCAATTTTTCACTGGGAAAGAATTTGATTACATGAGAGATGATGGTACCTCTAACTTTAGGAATTAGCATTCAACTTTATTTATTCACCATATATTTAGTGTATAGAGAAAAAATCAGTATATTAGTGTGCTGAGGTATACTGAAAAGTTCATGTACTTCAATTACAAAGATGTGAATTGTTTTGGACAGTCCTGTTTATTTTATAGTTTAAAACCACCAGTTGAGTGGATGGGCTTGTAGGTCTGTGCCTTTGGATTCAAAGGAATATTAGAATAATGTGTGGATAGAACTTATTGCTCCTAAAATACTACTTGTGAATTATGTTAAGTTAGGAAAAAGAGTTCAAGATTTCTTAAAAGAAAAACCATATGCATACATTAAAATATTGATTCCCATGGCCTCTTTTGAAAAGCAATAAGTAGCTTCCTGAATTGGTGTCAGGAATCCACATTTTTAATAATCTTGTAGTTGACCTTGCTGAAAATGACATTTTTGAAATTTATTATCTAGCAATCATATTTTATATGACACTTATGTGGGATTTTTCTACAATTCTTTTTTCCTTGATTACATTTTAATCTATAAATTTGTCCAGTTATTTTATATTTCTGAAGCAATAAGAGAAATAATTAATCAAATAAACTCATCCATAATAATATTAATAGTCTAGATAAGATAGTGCTGTTAAATCTCTTTCCTACCACTTAAAATTCTCTATAATCCAAAATGATGTGGCCTAGGGAATCCATGATTAAGTAGCATCATACATGAGGATTTGGCCTTAGGCTTCTCATCAATTGCAAATGAGAATTAAGAGAGAGCAAACGGTCCAACTTATAAGTCATGATTTTTTCCAATGTTCTTTCTCAACCAGGGTTCTTAACATGAACTGTAATGCAGAACATGATGTGAGTGACTATTTTCTCATTTATTTCCCAAAAATGGTGTACAACAAGAATCACTTAAATGCAAAAGAGATAAGTCAAATGGCTACATACATATTGTGCCTTAGCCTATTAGTGCTTAATTATTTCATGGAAGGAAATATTAAAGAGACTTGCAGAAATCAACAGTAAGATGAAAAGAGAAGCAGAATGAAAAACGAGCAAGGGATCCAGAAAGCTTGCTCACTGGAATCATCAACATCTATGTAGACTAGTAATGAGATCTATTCTCTCTGGTGCCCTTTCGAATTTTTGCCCTATTTGGGAAATAATAAAACTTATGTAGTTGTACATTACTTACCATGAAATAACATAGGCAAAACCCCAATTACTCTCCTGGTCACCAAATAAGCACCAAATGGTGCCTCTAATTAATATTGATGATGTATAAACTACTGAAAGAGAATAATACCGATTTTGGAAGAGCATTATTGAGTTTATTTTTTTAAATATGTGATAATTCTATTGGTCTACAAACAATTTGGAGCTATTTAAGAAAACATTTCAAATTTGTTAATTAAACATGTTTGATTCCTTAATCATTAACTAGGGGAATTCTATTTCTATAATTTATACTCTTCCTCAAATTAAATTCCCCCAAGAATGTCTGAAAACAAATATTAAAATCTCCACTTTAATGTGGCATAAAAAAATTGAGCAAAGTTTCATATTCCAAAAGCATTAAAGTGTATCACTGTTTTGAACCATGGTTAAATCAAGCAAGGTTTATAAAAACCTTCCATATTCAAAAATGAATTTTTCCATGTATAATAACTTACAAAGCTGTATGCTTTACTGTTTCAAATATAATTAATAGGCCTCTCTAATGACTTGTGCTATTATTTACATCTCTGACTTAGTGACTATTTCATAATTTCTCACTTTGAAGCTGTTCTTTTTCATCATATTTCTTATACATTCAGATGAATCTGACCATTTCCTTGTTTTGAGTACCCGTATTCTAAAAATTCTCTGTGTAGTCCTGTGATTTCTGGTCTCTCCGAGAATAGAATTTCATGTGATCATACCAGTATCCATGTCTGTTGACAGTTACAGTAATGATATGTCAACATTTTATGAATAGTTAGCTTTGAGAAATACTCACATGCCAGGATGTGGATTTTTCAAACAATTTAATGTGCTGCCATCTGACAGCAACTTAGACCTCTGCAGAAAAATGTTTTCTTTCTTCTGTATTGACCTATAGTGAAATGAAGATTTTACCAATATGAAATTTCTGATAACTGGCTCCTGACTCATTGGAATAGAGAGCTAGATAGCTCGCTCACTTGCTATCTCTCCCTTCCAAATTTTTTGTGTTGCAACTGAATGATGAATTATACTTAATTCTTGATGTAAGACTTTGAAATCCTTTAACACAGACTAAGATTTTTGCTTACCATAACAACTACTGTTATTTTGAATCCAAAATTGGAATGTTTAGAACTTTTCTCTATAACTTCTGCAATTGAATAACTGCAGCAATATTTCTTATTGAGATTCCCTTTCTAAAATTACATCTAGTAGTGCAGCTTGATGTCTGCCATAACCTTCATTAATCAACATTTGTGAGGATGACAATTTTTTTTGTTCTATCTTACTCACACTGTCTTCCTACTCTTCCACTACTGCTTTTATTTTGAAGGCCAAGAAAGGAGAAACATGTGTGGCCTAGTTTACCAAAATGTCACAAGCTACAATTGCTCATACATGCTTAAGGACTTGAAACTAACAGTCACACTGCCGACTACTGTGTGTTCTATTTTTAACAAAATGTGCCTACTCTTGAGGAGATGAACATAAATCGTTGAAACATATCTACATCCTGTGGATTCTCAGATCCTACCTAAATAATGAATAGCTCTTTTAAAATAAGTCTTACCCACCCTTTCCCTGGTTCCTAAATTTTGTATTTCTATTTTATTTATAAATCAGTAATTTAGCCTATGCTTGATTATGGAGCTTTCTGATATTATTTAGGTAGATATATAGATACAAATATACATATCATACTTGCTGAAACATGTTAGGAACTTCCAGCTTCTGTTTATGATGTAGAAAGTTGGAAAAGCTTTGCTCCCAAGATTCTACGAAGACACAGAAAATTTACAAAATCACAGCATTTTAAAATCCACCAGAAACCTGGAATCACGGGGGGAGGGGTGGGAAACTCACTTAAAATCTAATAACAAATGGGCATCTCCAAGGAGAGAGGGAGAGAGGAGAACAAACACTTTATTATTTGAGGCAGATTTTAAACAACATACAAACCAATCGATGAATTTAGCTAAATTGTCTAATAAATGACCAGAAGCTAAGTGTGGGCTAATGTGAGAAACCAGAATCTCTGAGAGATGCACGCCCAGGGGGATTCACGCCACAGTTCTCACTGAGGGCTCCTGACCAAGAATAGTGGCAGAGGGAGAGTCTCCACAAAGCCTCTTCTGCTACACAGGCCTAGAAGACGGAACAGTACTGATGTGTACCAAACTGAGTACCTCCAAAATTCATATATTGAAGCCCTAACCCCAGATGTGATGTTATTGGGAGAGGACACATTTGGAAGGTAATTAGGTTTCAATGATGATATGAGGGTGGGGCCCTCATGATGGGATCAATGTCCTTCTAACAAGGAACACCAGAGAACTTGTTCTTGCTCTCTCTTTGCCATATGAAGACATAGTAGAAAAGCAACCCTCAGCGAGCCAAGAAGAAGACCCCCCAAAGAAGACAACCATGCTAGTACACTATTGCTGGACTTTAAGACTCCAGAACTGTGAGAAAATAAATTTCTATACTTTAAGGCAACCAGTCCATGGTGTTTTGAAATGGCAGTCTGAAGGGACTAAGACAAGTGCCCACTACAAAAAAGGCATGAAAGTCTGGATCCCTTTGGTTTATCACCCCTGTGGAACAGAAGACTTAAGTTATCTGTAAAAAGATAGACCTCCTGTCTGCTAAGGCTACAGGTGAAGATGCATCGCATGTGTGGACATTGAGTAAAAAAATCAAAACCCAAATGGTCTTTATCCCCAAAGAGTTTGCTGTCTCCAGGAAAGTGGCAGGAATATGTCCTGGGCCCACATAATCAGAGATCTTCTGTTGCGTGGGCCACTGCAGTACCACTGAGAGGTTCCCACCACTCAGTCTCAGGGACACAGTGGCTGAATAGATTAGTGACTAAACATAGTATGATAATGCTCCTTTTCTCCCTTTCCCAGACTAGCAAGTATGAAGTAACAACCACAGCTTGGAGGAACTCAAGAGTATGGAGAGAAAACATCTCTGAGGCACAGGTACAAAAGGAAGACCTAAAACAAAAATTGAATACTGAGAAAAATCCTCTGGCAAAATCTTACATGCATTACAGTTTAATGCTAGAAAGAATCTTAAACTTGGGTGCACTGAGTTTTACGACAGTAACAACAAAAACTAAATCTATCTAATTCCTGCTGGGATTTATGAAACCTGCTATACTCAAAACTCCCTCTCCCCCACTTCCCAAAAAGATGTGTGCTCATTCCAGGCATACATGTTAATTACTTCCATTTCTACTGTTCTACACAATATATCACCTTTCAATTAAAAATGATAAGATACACATATGACCAAGAAAAATAATTAACTGTCAAGAAACAAAACAATCAATAGAATTAATTTCAGATGGGACATAGTTCTTGGAAATATCAGAGAAAGAATTTGAAATGATGATGATTCATATGTTAATGCCTTTAGTAGAAAATGTGGCCAAAATGCCAGTGCAAATGGTGAACCTCAGCAGAGAGATGGAAAGTATGAGGAAGAAAATAATAAAAATGATAGAAATGAACAAATTATAACATTAATGCTTGTAGTGGACTAAATAATAGATTCAACAGAACTAAGGAAAGAATTAAGAAACTTCAAGAGTGATCAATTAAATGACACAAACTAAAACACACAAAAACTGAAAGCATCTAACAAGTGTGGGACATTATCAGATGGTCCAATATATGTCTATGTGGAATCTCTGAAGGAGAAGCAAGAAGTAGTATGGCAGAGTAATAAATATTTGAAGAGATAATGGCCAGGCTCTTCAAAAATTAGTGAAAAATGAACAGAGATAACATTACCAATGGGCCCACTTTAAAGAAAATGTTAAGGAAGTTCTTCCTGCAGAACTATTAGGACAGCAAGCAGCAACTTGGATCTATACAATGCAATAAATAGTCGTGGAGAGAACATAAATGAAGATAAATATAAAATTTAAATTTTCTTACAGGTAGTTGCTATAAATGATAACTGACTTCTAAAACAAATATTGTACTGATGCACTTTAGCTCTTTTTTAATGTTTATTTTTGAGAGAGAGAGACAGAGTGTGAGCAAGAAAAGAACAAAGAGAGAGGGAGACACAGAATCTGAAGCAGGCTTCAGGTGCTGAGCTGTCAGTACAGAGCCCGATGCAGGGCTCAAACTCAGGGACCACAATTTCATGACCTGAACTGAAGTCAGAGGCTTAACCAACCGAGCACACAGGTGCCCCTGAGGCACTTTGGCTTTATTACACATGTAGAAGTAAAATGAATGACAAAAATAGCATTAGGGAGCAATCTTTTATTGTAAGGCTTATACACTGTAAGTGAAGTCATATAATATTATTTTAAAGTAGATTATGATAAATTAAAGATGGATATTACAGTGTCTTGATTAAACTACTAAAATCACATTTCAAAGATTTAAAATATATAAGTCAACATTGAAGATAAAATGGGGAAAATAGTTAATTAATGAAAAACAAACAGAAGAAAATAAAACAAAGATGTAAAGGAACAATAGGAAAATATCTAACAAAACTATATATTTTATTCCAATGATCTCAATAATTACCTTAAATGTAAATGGCCTAAAAATACCAAATAAAAGACAGAGAATGTCATTTGAAATAAAGAAAAAAAAAGCAATGGGTATATGCTATCCAAAAGTAAACCAATTTATATATATGTATATGTATGTATATATACACACAGGCTCATATATATATATATATATATATATATTTACATATATATGTAAATCATACATGTATGTTAAATATAAATGTAGAAAAGTAAAAAGCAAATAGAGGAAAAAGTATAAAGCCATGTAAACGTGAATGAAGAGTGTTAAAGTGATATATATATATATATTAATATCAAGTAAAGGAAGTCTCAGAACAAGAAATATTATCAGGGATAAAGAGGGGCATTACATAATGATAAAAATGTCAAAGAGCAAAAATACATGAATATCACAACTATATAAACATTTAAGAACAGAGCTTCAAGAAGGGTTTTAAAAATTCATAGAATCAAAAGAACTAATAGTCAAATTCACAATGTTGGAACAAATTCCAATACTCATTCTTTAGTAATCATTAAAATAAGTAGACATAAAATTAGTAAATAGAAGACCTGAACAATGACATCCAGTTTGACTTAATCATCATTTGTGAGACATTCCACCTAACTGTATCAAAAACTAGAATAATGCTTTTAAGAAAATTTTTCCCCAAGAGCACTTGGACTTCGAGCCAAGATGGGCCATACTCTTGACCTAATCATTAAGACTTTTTAAAAATAAAGTAACTTAACTCATTCAAAATGTATTTTCACCAGAATATAAGTGAAATAGAAATGAACAAGAAGCTCTTTGGGGAAATACCCAAATATTTGGAAATTAAAACAAATGTTTTTAAAGCTACACATCAAATTAAATATCACAATGTAGATGAAATAAAATTAATTGAATGCAAAGAAAACACAGCATATAGGGAATACAGTTAAACAATTCTTTTTTTTAAACAACTCTTACAAGACATTATATAGCATTAAAAGCTTGTATAAGGAAAAGAAAACATTCAAATCACAAGTGTAAGTTACCTTAATATACTCGGCAAAGGGTCATATTTAAAACCCAATAAAACTAGAAAGAAAAAATATAATGAAGGTTAGAGCAGAAATCAATCAAACTAAAAACAGAAAAGCAAGAAAAAATAAAATTAAAAGTTTATTCTTTGAAAAGGTAAATAAAAGTGCTAAACTTATAGTCAGAATTGCCAACAAATAAACAGATAAGGCAAAAGCCACAAACATTAGGAATAAAAAATTAATATTCTTACAGATCATACAGTAATGGAAAAACTAATAAGGAAATGCTATGCACACTCTATGTTCATAAATATACAATTTAGATTAAATAGACAACACTTAACATTCATCCATGATGAAATGTCCCAGCAAAATAAGAATAGAAGGATCCTTTTAATCTGATAAAAAAAGGAATCAATAAAAAAATCTATGACTAGCATCCTATTTAATCGCACAAACTAAATGCTTTAACATTAAAAACAAATTATGGTTGCTCACTCATGCCATGACTGTTTGCCATCATATTGATGTTCTTAACTAATGCAATAATAAAAAAAAGAACGAAAAACCATGTAGATTAGAAATAAAGAAATAAAACTGTGAGGACAACAAGATATTTCTTATAAATAATCTCAAATGACTGCAAACAAAAGTATCCTGACATAAAGGGTTTAGCAAGGTCGCAGTACACAAAGCTAATAAAAAAAAATCAACCATTTTTCTGTATGTAAGCAATGAAAACTTGGAAATTGAAAGGCAAAATCACTACTAATTATATATAAAAGCATTAAACATATAAAACAGATATAATTTACAAATTGATGTTATATGTGCAAATTCTATATTCTGAAAAATACAAAACATTTATGAAAGAAATCAAAGCAGTCCCACAAAATAGTTATGCTCTGTTTATTGTTTAGAAGACTCAGTATAATTAAAAAGTCAGTTCATTCCAAATTGATCCATAGAGTCAATATAAAAACCAGTAAAAATTCCACCAGGATGTTTTGTAAACATTGACAGGAAATTAAAAAAACTACATGTTCCAAATTTTGAGAAAAAAAATAATAAAGCTAGAGGATTCATATTACGTGATCTTTTAAAACAATTTTTAAATGATTATTTATTTTTGAAGGAGAGACAGAGCATGAGCAAGGGAGGGGCAGAGAGAGCAGGAGAAACAGAATTCAAATCTGAGCTGTCAGCACAGAGCCCGATGCAAGGCTCTAACTCAAACCCAGAGATCATGACATGACCCAAAGTCGAATGCTCAACTGACTGAGTCATCCAGCTGCCCCTCATAGTGTGTGATTTTAAGACTTATTATAGAGTCAGTCTAATCAAGAATGATCCTGGAGAAAAGAAAATAGACAAATAAATGTATGGGACAGAATGGAAAGAATGGAAACAGACCCAAGCATACATAGTTGACTGATTTTGAAGAATGTTCAAAAGCAGTTTAAGGAAAAAGAATATTCTTTGCAGCAGATAGTGCTGGAAAATTTTAATATACATATGCAGGAAAATAAAGAATAAGAGAATTGCAACACATTTCTCAAACTTATACAAAAATTAAAGATTGGATAAAGACTTATTTGTAAAATGTACAAATATAGAACTTGTAGAAGAAAACATTAGAGAATATCTTTGTGATTATATATGACACAACAAGCATGACCTGTTAAAAGTTTGATAAATTAATTTCATCAAAATTAAAATTTTCTGCTCTTCAAAACTACTGTAAAGATAAGGAAAAGACAAGCATATGCTGAGAGAAAATGCTTACAAATTATGAATTGAATAAAGAACTTTTATCTACACTATATAAGAGATTCTGGCAACTCAGTAATAAAAAAATACCAGACAATGCAGTAAAAAATGGACAGAAGACTTGATCAGTCACTTCACCAGACATATAGGGATGGTAAATAAGTAAATAAAAGGTGCTTGATATCATTTGTTATTTTAGAGATTTAAATTAAAGCCATGATGGGATACCACAATGCACTCAGGAGAATAGTTAAAAATAAAAGATAGATAACACAACGTGTGGACAAGGATGTAGAGCCATTGAAACTCTCACATATTTCGAAGTAACAACAACAACAAAAAAGGATTATAGAAGCTCTTATATATTTGGGATTAACAACAACAACAAAAAAGGATTACAGACACTTCAGAAATTGCTTTAGCAGTTTCCAGTAAACTTAACATAACTTCTTGAAAGACCTGGCAATCACCCTTGTAGGTATTTATCCAAGTGAAATGATAACCTATGTTCACTCAATAACTTGTCAGTGAATGTTAAGACTGATTTAATTCATAATTCCCACAAAGTAGAAATGGTCATTATGTCACTCAATTTAGGAATGGATAAACAAACTGTAATATATTATACAATTAAATGAAACTGAGCAATGAAAATGAAAGAACTCTTGACAGATGCAACAAGATAGATGAAGCTAAAATGCATTCTTTTAAATGAAAAAAGGCAGATGTAAAAGACCATATACTGTTATGTCTTATATAACCTTTGGGAAAAGCAAAACTAAAAGGAGAGGAAACAAATCAGTGCTAATGATGGGCTATTGGTGTTGAGGAGGCTACCAATGTCCAGGCATGGTGGGGGGGTATTCCAGGGTGATGGAGCTATTTTATGTCTTGATGGAGCTGATGATTCCATGATTATATGTGTTGCCAAAACTTTTTGAATGTCACACAGTCAAGAGTGGATTTGGCTCTATCTAAATCACACTTCAAATTTTAAAAATGAAAAATAAAACTTTTTATGGTTTTTTTTCTTTATTTGTGAGAGACAGAGAGAGACAGTGCGAGCAGGGGAGGGTCAGAGAGAGAGAGGGAGACACAGAAGCCAAAGCAGGCTCCAGGCTCTGAGCTAGCTGTCAGAACAGAGCTGCATGCGGGGCTTGAACCCAAGAACCATGAGATCATGACCTGAGCCAAAGCCAGATGCTTAACCGTCTGAGCCACCCAGGTGCCCCATAAATGAAAAATAAAAAGTTTGTCCTAGTACAGAGCACAAACAGAGGTTCTATATAAATCATAGCTGATTGAATTGTTTTGTATATGTTTGCTTCTGATAAATCATGGAACGACCTTAATCAACAGTAGAGGCTTTGCTGTATTTATAATATTCCTTTTAATATCTTAAAGGCAATAGCAATATCCACTTATGCTCACTATAGGAAGGAATGCATTCATCTAAGCACTTATTTATGTATCGGTTACTTTTTTGAGGTGTTGTGATATCAAGTTGGAAGAAAAAAAAAGATACACTTTCTACCTTCCCTGAAGTGAGAATCTCTTGATGGGATCAGTCTTTAATGAAATAACCATGCAAATAAATATAAATGGTTACAAGCGCTGTGATGATAAATTACTTGGGATTGCCAGAGTTTATAAACAGTAGGGATTTATCTATTCTGGGGGATTAGAGAGAGTATCCCAGAAAAACTAAGGTTTCACCTGAGATCTGAAGTAAGAACTGAGTAAACACTAGCTCGACAAAAGCAGGAGGGAAAGTAATCGAAGCTAAAGCAGCAGTATATTCAAATCCTTGTGATGAGGGGACGCCTGGGGGGCTCAGTCTGTTAACCTCTGACTCTTGGTTTTGGCTCAGGTCATGATCTCATGGTTTTATGAGTTTAAGCCCCAAGTCATTCTCTTCCCTGGCAACTTGGAGCTTGCTTGGAATTCTCTTTCTCCCTCTCTCTCTCTCCCTCTCTCTCTGCCCCTTCTCCACCTGTACTATCTCTGTCTCTCTCAAATAAATAAACAAGCTTTAAAAAAAAAAAAAAAGGTCCTGGCAGGGAAATCAGTGCAGTGCTATGGTCAGGGGAGAGGGTGCATGCCAAAGGCTGGGCTGAAGACAGGAAAGGTCTTGTGGGTTATTTTAAGTGTTTAGGTCTTTAATCTTAAGACTAATTGGAAGCCTTTAAAGGGTTTGAGGAGAAGGAAGAAATGTGAGTGGATGATATTATATGTTTAAGGATAGATTAAAAAGTTAGTTTATTTATTTTGAGAGAGACAGAGAAAATGCAAGCAGGGGCAGAAGGAGGGAGACAAAGAGGGAGGGAGAGAGAGAATTCCAAGCAGCCTCCACACTATCAGAGCAGAGCCCCAGAGCCCAAAGTGAGACTGGGACTCAAGGACAATATGATCATGACTTGAGCCAAAAACCAGGAGTGGGATGCTTAACTGACTGAGCTACCCAAGCACCCCAAGATACATTTTTATCTTTTTAATTTATTTTTAATTTTTTAAAATTTATTGATTTTTTAAATGTTTTTATTTATTTTTGATACAGAGAGAGACAGGGCATGAGAGGGGAAGGGGCAGAGAGAGAGGAAGAAACAGAATCAGAAGCAGGCTCCAGGTTCTGGAACCCAACCTGGGACTTGAACCCACAAACATGAGATTACGACCTGAGCTGAAGAAGTCGGAGGCTTAACCGACTGAGCTACCCAGGAGTCCCTAAAGTTTACTGATTTATCCCAAAAGAGACAGAGACAGTGTGAGTAGGGGAGAGACAAAGAGAGAGAGACAGAGAGAGAGAGAGAGAGAGACAGAGATCGAGAGAGAGAGAAGAGAATCCCGTCAGGCTCTGTACTGTCAATGCAGAGCCCAAGGCAGGGTTGAATTCATGAAACCAGGAAATCTTGACCTGAGCCAAAAACAAGAGTTGGACACTTAACTGAGCCACTGAGGTGTCCCTGGAGATACAGTTTTAAAAGCTCACTTCATAGAAGGGTGGAGAGTCTATGTGGCTAGGCTAGCAGAGCAGTGTGGGGAGTCTGGTAGCTTGGACAAGATGGAGCCATGGAAGGGAGAAGAGCATGAATGGAGAAGCACGCAGGATGCATGCACTACAGAACCTGGTGATAAATGGGATATGGAGAGAAAGAGGAGCCTTTACAGATGACTTACCAGCTCTGTCTTGCCAAATTGGATGGCTGTTTGTACCATTCACTTGGTGGAAATCCATCTTTGTCTGGAAAGATCATGGCTTTATTAATGTGTGTGCATTCATGCCCAAATGTTTATTAAGCATCATACATCAGAAACTGCTTTCTATGCTAAAAAAAAAAAAAGAGAAAATCTTTATTCTAATAAGACTTCCTTAGATTTGATACCACACCCCCTTATTTTTATTTAAGTCCATGAGTAAATTATTGTATGGTCATAAATTTGTCTCCAAAGTAGATCCACTTCCCTTTCAAAAGTGTATAATTTATTGCAGCTACCACAATATTTAAGAGAGCAACCACCCTTTTCAGGCTTTGTTTGAACAATTGTGTGACCTAAATAATGCCTTATTTATAGCCCAATTCAACTGGGTCTGGATCAACTTCAGTGAAACTGGAACATAATTCATGGTGGTTTAATTTATTTAAACACATCTAATGGGCTTGTTATTATTCTACAGGGACTGAAGTTTTAATCCATGTTATATTACAAATATTTAAGACTCCTATTTGTATATATGATCAGATTAATGACTTGTAGAATAAAGTAGAAGTAACAAAGGCATGCCTTGTATTTCATTTTTCCATTCGTTTCTTTGGTTCAATCTTTGGCAAATTTCTTGGTCCTTTCAATCATGTCACCTTAGACACAGTCGACTTTTGGAAGCTGCTACAGTTGGAGGTATGTCCTGCCTCTTACCTCTTTATGTGTCAACTCACTTGTCTCCAGTTGTAAACAAGAATATAAGTAACTGCATTATTATTCACAAACAAGCCACTTTTATTTGGAGGGTGATGGTGGAAAGAAAACAGAAGAAAAGGAATTGCCTCTGGCAACTTTATTGATTGCAGGCTCATGAGTTTGCAATCATCTTTGCTATACTCTCTCCCTCTGACTTTCTCTCCAGCTACTCTACTCCATTATAGTATCCTGCTCCCCAAGCCCAAGAGCAGGAAATGGGCCATTTCCTTGTTTAGCTGCTCTTTATGAATAGTTATGTCTCCAGAGAAAATTAGACTGCGTGAAACACTATTAGTGGGAATCAGTTGTTGGTGAATACGATTATAGGAGGAAAATATGTGGTGCTACCATATATAGACCCCCTAAATATGAGCACCGCAGCAAACTGGTAGGCTCCTTCAAAATGTCAGCTATGCCAAACCCATGACTCATACCCTTCCTGTACTTAGATCTCCTTACTCAGCTCTCCTGTTGTCTTGGTGACCGTATAGTGCCTGCTCACAAAAGCAAACTAAGAGAAAGAAGAGGGTGAGTCTGGCATGGGTCAATGATGGGAACTTTCACCAGGATGATTAAGTTAATTATTTCTTTGAAGTGTGTAGAAGAGAAAGAAGAGACATGACCTAGTCTATGAGTCATCTGTTATATACTTGTAACTTCTTTTTTTAAAAAATATTTATTTATTTACTTAGAAAAAGAGAGAGACAGAGACAGAGACAGAGACAGAGACAGAGACAGAGAATCCCAAGCAGGCTCCACACTGTCTACAGGGCTTGATTTCACAAACTGTGAGAACATAACCTAAGTCAAAATCAGGAGTTGGACACTCAACCACCTGAGCCACCCAGGCTCCCCAATTCTTGTACTTTCTTTAAACTCCTGTAGCAGTAGGTTAGTATTACTTATAGAGCTTATTTTTATCCCAATATTATACCAATCAATGCCAGCAACCTTTACCCATATAGTGACAATATTTACATATCAATCAATCTTATTAGATCCTGGCTCAGGTACTCTGGGGGGAAACCACATTAATACAAGACTGGCTGGAAATTTTAATTCTGATTAAATATTTGATAATAAGAATTATTACCATTTTGGGGTGTGATAATGGTTTATGGTTATATTGTAAAAGAATCCTTATCTTTTGTACATGCATGTTTAACTATTTAGAGATAAAAAATAATATCTGGGATTTGCATCCAAATAATACAAGGGTAAAAGAGGATGTAGATGTGAATGAAACAAGATAGGCCATTAGTTTTTAATTATTAAAGCTTAGTAGTAGGTTCATAGGAATATGTTATACAATTCTTCACACATATTTTTTTCTTTCTTGATAGTAAGTGAATATGGTAATAGTTGACATTTACTGAGCATTTATTTTACATCACTGACTTAAAATATGCTTTCCTGTTTAATCCTGATGGCTAGTAGACTGACATTATTAGTTTGCTAAAGTCAAAAGAGATGAGGTGCATATATGGAAGGGTAGCAACTCCAGGCCCATCCGATTCCAAAGGTGGCATCCTTTCTACTACATGGGACTATGAATAATTTAAGGGCCATTTCTTTATAAGAGCAATAACTTTCTCTCCTACTCATACATTGACATTACACTTTGGTTTGCATTCACAGGTACTATTTTCCTGTCTGATGATATTTTCAGATATATCCCTTAAAACTTCTGCAGTTTTAGGGGTGCCTGGGTGGCTCAGTTGGTTAAGCATCCAACTCTTGATTTCGGCTCAGGTCACGATTTTGTGGTTCTTGAGATTAAGCCCCACATCTGGCTCCAGGATGACAGTATGGAGCCTGCTTGGAATTTTCTCTCTCCCTCTCTTGTATGTCTTGGTCTCTCTCTCTCTCAATTAAAAAAAAAAAAAACATTAAAAAAAACCCTTCTGTGATTTTAAAATGTCAGAGTAGCTAGTTTGATGAGTAATGTGATCAAATGATTTGGTAGAATTGCTATTTTCCTATTTTTCTATTTCATTTCCCATAGTGTGGGATAAAATAAAAGGTCTTTAGACAGTTATGTTACTTACCTGTAATTTTTCACTTCTCGACTAATGACATATAGCCATAGGTACAAACAGTGGGGCCGCCTTGACCCATTTTTAAAGAAACCTTGGGTAACCACCTGGTTTGTAATGATTAGTCTGTGTGCTATTACTGTGTCCCATATCTCAGTAATTGGCAGCAAGACCCTATGGCCTGTTTTGGAATGCCTTTTGAGGGAATGCGTTGCAAAGGCAAATGCCTTCTAAGACAAGGGGGCAAGACCTGAGTCTGTGGTGTTGCTTAAGACATCACTTAGAACAAGTCAATTTAACCCATCTTGTTTCATTTTGCACATCTATGAAATAAAGAACAGACTACAGATAATTATAAATTCCCTTTCAGCTCTATTGTTCTCACCTCCAGTGCTAATCTCATTACACCTTATAGTAAATGCTTCCTTATCCTCTTGTCTTCCGTTCTCTATGTTGGTCCCTGAATTACTTGATTACCTATATAAAGGCCAATTGAAATAGGTACAAATGAAGAGGGAAGTTCTGATTAACTTTTGTTTGCAACGGAAGTTTTACACTAGAGAGATAGCGTAGCCCATTGCTGGGGAGAAGCCAAGGATGATGCTTTCTGGTCTGCAGAATGGATCCTGACAAGTGAGCCTGTGAAGTCTGATTAGAAGTGCAGATTTCTGGGCTGCTATCAGGATTTGATGCATTCCTGAAGCATTTATGAATATATTTGTTTGGAAAGATGGTTTGTTTGTATGTTGCTCAAGTCAAGACATAATGGCAAAATCACTGTATCATCTCTTATTACCAATTCCTCTGAACCATCCAGTTCCCACAGAAGCCATTTGAGAAACATTAACTACTCCCTAAAGGGAGCATTGTAGAAGAACCTGCATTTACAGGTCATTAGGTACCTTCTGCATTACATTACCTCAGATATTTTTAGATAATCTCACTAATCTGGTATTCAGGGTAATTTCTAAATAATTTAGTCCCTGATGTATTTGTATTTCCAAATTCAGACCCTTCCTAAAGTACACAGGGAGATCTCAGAAAAGGGGAAATTTATGACTCGTGCCAAAGAATTTCACATTTTGAAATACGAGGTAGTTAATCTAGAGATCTTTTCTTCCCCCCTATTTAGGCCAGCAAAACAATTTAACATTTCTTTATATTTAATGCTTCAATTTTGTCAGTAATTAAAAAAATATATGCTATGCAATGGGATGTTTTTTAAAAAAATGATGTATAGTTGACACAGGAAGTTCGTCACGCATGAGTTTCAGGTGTACAATGCAGTTATTGGACGGCCGTAATGGGCTTCTTAAAGGCAGTCTTTGACTGTGCTCCATTGTTGAAGTCAGTTTAGGAAAATGCTTCAGAAGGACATGTGCCCAAGAAGACAGAGAACCAAGATGGACTACAGGAAGAATTGGGGTCCCTGGTTTCCACGAACTCCAACATTGGACAATGTAAAATGGGGACTGTAAATGAACCATAAGATCATGACCTGAGCCCAAAATCAAAAATTGGACCCTTAACCGACTGAGCCATGCTGGTGCCCCAATTTCTCTTTAAATAATTAAAAATAAGGAAAAAAAACCCACAACTCTTTAATGTCTTAAACCATCCTCCAGGTGAGTCTTGCTTTTTTCTTAACACAGCATCTTTATTTTCACATATTGTTTCCCTATAGAGATGCAACATGCAGTCCATATAGTCAGAGAATGAATCTGTTGAATAGGTATAAGGTAAAAATCTAAGGCATTTCAGTGAAATCTAAAGGGGAATGAATGGGTTGGAATGACTCCTTTTTCTTTTCTTTTTTTTTTTTTTTTGAGAGAGAGAGAAAGAGAGCATGTGTATGTGTGGATGAACATGGGAGGGAGAGAGACAGAGAGAGAGACAGAGAGAGAGAGAGAGAGAGAGAGAGAGAGAATATTAAGCAAGCTCCATGCCCAGAATGGAGTCCAATTCAGGGTTCAAGAATCCAGTTGGAAGCTCAACTGACTGAGCCACCCAGGTTCTCCTGAATGAATCCTTTTTGTTTGCACTCCTTGCCACTCACCCCTTTCCCTTTCCGTTCACCCCCTTTATGAATGAAATGCATTAGATTATAATCTGCATAAAGATAATTTATTTGGGAAGTGATTTTAGAGCATAGAGTGAAATCTGGAAGGAGTATAGCAGGGAAGGAAGGAGGAAATCAGATGCAAAGGTATATTAACCATGACTTTTTATTTTCTGTATTTCTGATACTTTCATATCTGGGCTGACCATGGAGGTCCTTCCACTCCCAGTAGAGAGCCAATGCTTATAGCTAGTAAAAGAGTTTCCAGGGAGTATGCTTTTCATATGCAAATAACCCATATTCCCCAAACAGTGCCCTGGATCAGGCTCTTGCACTATTCCTCTGGCCCAGAATCAGGTATCAGGAAACTAACTGATCCTCTGACTTGGAACTTTCTGAAAGCATTCAAACTGGCCACCCTGCTTAACCCGCTTACCCTACCTCTCCCATTCCTTTCTGCAAACGCTGCAATAAAGGCCCTTGTCCACGTTTCCCATGCTTTCTGGCTCTAGCCTCCTGACCCACCTTGGCATTGCCTTGTGTGGCCCTGCATGGCAGGAGAACTATAACAAATAATTTTTTCAATAGTAGTCATTTCCTGATCTGTTAGCCTCACCATATCTGAGTAAAAAGAAAACCAAGATTGATATATTTATTTATTTTTTTTTTATAATAGTCTGTTGTCAAATTGGTTTCCATATAACACCCAGTGCTTCTCCCCCCAAGATTTAAATCAGAGAGTATATCACCTCAATGATTATGCTATGTGGACTGGGCTCCTCAAACCCATCAGCACCTCTTGAGAAGCTAGATAGAATGCACCTGCTGGGGACGAGGTGGGGAGCATGTATTCACTGCCTCTTACCCTCTACTGGTAAGAGTTTCCATGAGGCGCTTACAGCCCATGTCTTCAGGACTCACCTGGGTGAATGCTGTGGAAACCCACTCAGCAACCTTGACTTCAGAGCAGCCCCACAGGAAGAAGCTAGAAGGACACGGAGCAGTTGAGGCAAGATGCTGCCAGATTACACCTGCGTAAAGCTAGTATCTACATCAGTGGCTCCAGTGAAAGATAGGTCCCATCCTTTACACAATTCAGATTTTCTTGTGACCTTCATTAAGTCAAAGCCCTCCCTGCTCATGTGGTAGCAGATGGTAATTTATGCAAATGGCTTCAGCTGCCACATTCCTGAGATAGTACTTTATATGCATCCTGCCTTTCTTGTACCATTTACTCCTTACCCTCACTCAGTTTTCACCTGGTTTAGGATGCTTGCCTGGTGGCATCAACCAGGCTTTAATCACTGAGGGACTGATTCCTTACTCAGTTTTTTTTTTTTGTTTGTTTTGTTTTGTTATGGTGATTGCTGCAATTGCCTGTGCTCAATTATCACTGGGCATCAAGTGTCCAAATTTCCCTCTATGAATCTCTCGGGTTCCAGATGCACCCTTTGCTGCCAGCATTTTGTAGCAGCAACCTTAGTTTTTCATGGTAGTTAGGGTCAGTTCCCCTAATAGTCAAGTCAGTCTCTTTGCCTGTTGAGTCAGGGGCATGAGGAGCCCAAAGTGACTGAGTGGTAAGATAGCTTTAAGCCCATTGAAAGCCATGTCGTGTGCCATAGTGGAAATAATTCCCCTGGAGACTAGAACATTTAGTCTAGCGAAATCTACATGTCCAGAGACAGAAAATCAGGTTCTACAACTGAGCTTATTGAAAATAATGTCAAGAAAGGTTAATGTGTTTGACTCTTTGGTTCCAGAGCCCATATATTTGATGTTGGCATTATCTAAAAATCAGCACCATATACCTGCTGTGAGCTCAACATGCATACCTGGAGAATAATACCCAAATCCAAGAATTCGGCTCTAAACAGCCATCTCAGTTAAGTCTTTAATTGGCCTTTCCACATCCTACTAGACAGGCTGCTTCCAAGTGACATATTATATGGTAGGGCCAGTGGATACCATGTAATAGCTAGTAAAGTGGTTCTTTAAGAATGGATCCTTTTATTTATTTAAGATGAGGGCTCAAGGGATATCATGCTGGGAAATGGGGTGTTTTGTAAGTTCACAGATAGTAAGGCAATCCCATACTGAAAAATGCCATAAATTCTATTAGAATAATTCACTTCCCTCTCAGGAGGGTAGAGCTCCAGCATAATCAACCTCCATCAAGTAACTACATCTTCTCTCCAAGAAAAGCTATCCTTCAGAAGGCTTACGATAAGACTATCAACAGGTTTGTCATTTAGCTGTGGCTCTATATAGGTCATGATTGGCAAGAAGACATCCATGATATGTTGTGCATGTATAATGCCCCCACTTACCTCCATGGTTATTGGTTCAGGAGTGCTTCGTTTAGACATCATATGCTGTGTTGAGGGCTTCCTCTCTTTAAATTCTTTTAGAGGATATAATGAGACAGAATTGGCTTTGGACCACTCCTATAGGCTTATCCACATGACTTCCCTCAAATTCTTTATTTCTAATCTTCCAACCTTACTCTTTCCAACTCTGTGATCAACCAGGCAAGACTTTTGTGCTGCCCAGAGTTCATATATATCTTTAGTCAGAAATATTTCTGTCTCTATTCAAACTGAAAAAGCCACATTTCTTGCAGCTCTGCCCACTGGGAGAATTTCCTTCCTCCTTCATCCATTAGGTCTACCCCAAGTTGGATAGCATGAAGCAGCAATCCTTTTTAGACAAGTATGCATATATCTAGCTGGCCTATTCTTGAAACAGGCCTGAGGTATTTTCCTTCTTGGTCAATATTTTCAAGTGGGTGAAAAAGTCTGAACTGAACAAAAGGCATCATTTAGAAAAGACAGATGCTGTGGGAGTCTGTACCCTCATCCTCATGATTTTCTTTTGCTTTCTGAATCTATTCCAGCCTCATCCTGAATATATTATTTCCAAAGTACAATGAATTGCTATGGTTCATGACTTAGTAAATGGGATAATACCCAACTCATGATGGTAAGCTCTGATTGCACAGTTAATTGATGCTCCATCATGAAATACTTCATGTCTGCTAGAACCTAGGAGCATACCAGAAACCATTTTTCACTAATGATGTGTCTCTTCTACATGCATAGTATATTTCAATAAGAGGCTTATACAATTCAAAGATTCTCCCACTCAGAGCTGCGCCTCTTTCTTAGTGATGAGGACAAGGAGTAACAATGTGTCCTTTACCTTGAAGGGGATTCATTAACATACCTTCCAGACTATGTTAGTCTGCTGAGGTTGCCATCACAAAATACCATAGACTCTGTGGCTTAAACAATAGAATTTTTTTCACAGTTCTGGAAGCAGGATGTCTATGAGCAAGTGGACATTCTGGCCAATTTGGTTTTGGGTGAGAACTCTCTTCCTGGCTTGCTGACAGCTGCCTTCCTACTGTGTCCTTACCTGGGCTTTTCTCATCCTTTCCTGTGGAGGAGAGAAAGCAGGCTCTCTGGTATCTCTTTCCATATAAAACACAAACTTTTCAGATTTGAGCCCTATTCCTATGATCTCATTTAACTTTAGTTCCTTCTTTTCCAAATATGTGACCACACTGGTCATTAGGAACTTCAACATCTGAATTTTGGGGAGAAACATACATCTAGTCCATCACACCATTTATCCCTAATAAACAGTGATATTGCAGACTCTGAAACTTTATCTGTTTTTACCCACCCTGTGGCACACATGAGTCTTACTAGGTCCTTCAAAGTATGTGCCAGTTTTTCTTCCCATTGCATCAGGAGATTAATATCCAAGGCTTCTTTTTGGCCCTTTTTAAAAATCATCATTTCTCCTATGTCTATAATTGAGAGAAGCATGAGGGATCTGCTAACTTCTTAGTATACCTATCCTATTACATTCTCAGACACCAAAGAAATAATCATGGGGAAATTTTCAAAGGCTAATATTTGGGTTTCATGCCAATTGGAAGGTCTAGCTGGTAGAAGACGTCAAGAATTTTGAAAGCTTCCCCCAGATGATTTTAATGAGTAGCGGGATTTGGAAAGGACTGTTATACACAAGTAGACTCACAGTGAGACAGTCTTGGGCCAGTACTCTACTTATCTCCCGGCCTCCATGAGCCCCGTTCCAACTGGAGAAACACTATGGTAACCCAGGTGCACTCCATTAGTGTCAACTCACACTCTGCTTCCAACAGACATAGGAAGATCTGTGCTCTCCCATTTCCCCAGGGCACAGCCGAATGGCTACTGGTCCCTTTAGGAGGGTTTGGAGAGTTCCATTTTAAGAGTTCTACTTCAAGACAGTTTAAAAAGTTCTACTTCAGGATGGTTTAGAGAGTTCTACTTTCCCCAGTGTCACTTTTTTCAATGAGTTTTGGGCATTAATAAAATAGCTTAGATCTATAAATTGGGTAAAGATGTTCAATTTTCCCTCACACCACCTGATTTCAGTCTTTTGTTTGTCAGCTCCTGATTTTTGTTTGTTTGTTTTGTTTGTCTGTTTGTTTGTTTTGGTGGGGGAAATGGCAGGTGGGGGATTATAAAGGTATTTTTCTTAATTTTTTAATGTTTATTTATTTTTGAGAAAGAGAGAGAGACAGCGTGTGAGTGGGGGAGGGACAGAGATAGAGGTAGACATAAAATCTGAAACAGGTTTCAGGCTCTGAGCTGTCAGCACAGAGCCTGACATGAGGCTCAAACTCACACTGCAAGGCCATGACCTAAGCCAAAGTTGGATGCTCAACAGACTGAGCCACCCAGGTGCTCCAGCTCTACGGAGGAAGATGGTTTCGATCCACCGACCTCTGGGTTATGGGCCTAGCATCCTTCCACTGTGCCACTCTGCTTCTAAAAAGTTCTAACAGTACCACATTTGGCTGTCTATCTTGTGCCTAGGAACACCATGAACTAAAAAGAACATTATGACGCGTCCTTGAAGAGCAAGGCTTTCTGGTTGTCACTTGGGCCTCTCTGCTCGTTTTATTCATTATGTGCACTTTGACTCTAAGAATTTGGTGTTATCACTGGCCTTTGTCCTTTCTGAACCACTCAGGATATTAGGAAGCCTAGTTACACAGTAGGATCTCCCACTGGCAACTCCAGTGTCTTTATTTTTATATTCCACATTCCTCCATTTCACTGTGAGATCCACTCCCTAGTACATACTGGAACACAGTAGCCACTCTGCAATTATTTTAGTGTGTGTGTGTGTGTGTGTGTGTGTGTGTGTTTGAGAAAGAGTGTGAGCAGGGTAGGGGGCAGAAGGAAAAGGAGAGAGAATCTTAAGCAAGTTCCACACCCAGCATGAAGCCCAATGCAGGGCTTGATTTCATGACTGTGAGGTCATGACTTGAGCCTAAATCAAGAGTTGGACCCTTAACCAACTGAGCCAGCCAGGCTCCCCATTAGGGGAATTCTTTATAGGGACTCTTGGCATGAATACACCATTCTTCTCTAGTAAGGGGGTTTCAGTACAAAGTAAGGATCCAAGATCCTCAGACTCATCATCTCAAATGTTCCTGTCTTCAGGTGTCCTCTCTGATTCATTCTGGCCCATTCACACAGAACCCCACCGAGACATTTATTCTCCTTACTAGTGTTGCTGCCATTGTACTTAAATCTGAAGTCTAGTTTACAGCACAATCTCCCCTGCAGATTCAGAAATCAAATAACTCTGGAGGCCTCTGGCTTTCACAGCATGTTTGAAGCTGGTAATTATCAGCTAAAAACCTGTTGTTTTGATTTTTCAAATCTTCTAAAGCAGCTAACAAAAGTCTACTGGCCTATATTTACCATCAACTCCGTTGTTCAAGACCAGTTAATGGTTATCTTCTAACTGCAACTCATCCTAAACCACAACCTCTGATGCTTCTAACTACCACCTGGCTTACAACCTTACATTTGACTCATTGCCATAGAGCCAGTGAGTGGTCCAGTACCAGAATCTCCTCTTTAAGATCTGCTCCCTAGGGTATTTCTTGTATCAATTTTCCTAGTCTTGATATGCCCTCACCAAAAACAGAGCTGAGTCATTGGCTTGTGTGCAGGTATTTTGTTTGGAAAGTGGTCACAAGGCACTGAAGATGGAAACAAGAGGTTGAAATGGGCAACAGGGGATCCGATACAGTGAGCATTATTGACCTGATCATTGGGGAGGGTGACTGAGACTCCTGAGACTCAACCCACCTGGGTCCTTCTGAGAAAGTGCAGAGAACGATCCAGCCTTGTGCTGTGCTGGAAGGAAGGGGCAGGGAGCTTCTTGATCTTTTTTTTTTTTTTTTTTTTTTGCTCAAGATTGCTTCATGGGCTGTTAACTCTCCACCATGACCAGTTTGTGCATGCATGATTTTAGTAATTTTATAGGTGATTCTCTACCAGAACATCCTGGGCACTTAGCATAGAAAGCAAGAAGCATAATTCAGGTGGAGTGGTAAAATGCTAATTGCCATAGTAGTGGCTGCAGTAAAAAGTAAGTCAAGAGATAAGATATGATACCTGATCTATTATCAAGTTATGTATGATATTTACATATGTATTTATTAAAGGGTATTTACACTCATCAATGAAAATTAGAATATCCTTTTTAAAAAGTCCTTTTAAGGATATGTATTTTCAATTAATCATTAAAGTCAGAAATACTGCAAACTTGTATAAAGCTAATTTGTGTACTGGTATGTGTATTCATGTACACAGGTCAGATGATTATTCTACAACTTGAAATCAATAGAAAAAGAACTGCAAAATATTAATTCTTGAATGTAACAGGTATATTTATTCAACAAATGAATAAATTAGAGTTCATACAGGGTAAGTGCTTGCCATATAATCTATCACACATTAAATTAGTGTCAGGTCAAGGAACATGACATTGAACACTTGGCTTCTCACCTGATCTTTTGTTCACTATTCTCTGTCATTTTGTGTCATCACAGATAACAACATACTGACACTGCTTGACTGTCAATTACAAATAATAAAATGAGACTAGGTGAGTTTCTCAAGAATATAATTCTTATTGAATTTACAGAGGAGATTTCTCTGGGGTACTGGCAAGGGGAATTTGGGGAATAGGCAAATATATACGAACAGCTGTTCTTACCAGAAAAAAATTCAGAGAAACTAAACTCATTTCATCTAAAAATTAAATTTTTTTCTTCAAGGCTATATAAACTAAGTTTTCCTGATGAGATGAATAATTCCAATGAGATTTCTACTACCAAACCAGATATGTTAATATATTGGGAAAATAATCACTTGGATTTATTCATTCATGAGCAAGGACTTACTAGAAATATGTATAATTTTTTATCTTTAATAATTACTCTTATATAATTTTCTTTGTGTTTATCCTTTGCTACACTGATATGCACCCATTTCACATGTTGTTTTAACATTGAATATTTATCTTTTTCTTATCTCTGATTCTAATTGTTCTTCCCAAAACATAGACTCTGTTCTTATAGCTTATGACAGAATTTGTTAAATGTCTGTGTCATAGTAAAGAATAGATCTGATGTTTGTCCTTAGTTCCTGACACAGAACTTCAAAAATGTCTGGAATTTCTGAGTGATAAGAAATTCTTCTGTTTTGTTTTGTTTTGTTTTTATTTTTATAACAAGCCCTTTTTAACCGTACCAGAGTTAATGTTGATGAGATGACTCATGGTGGGTCCCTAATAGTTTCAGAGGAGGAGTTGGCCATGCCCGAAGACCAAGCTTTCATTAAAGGATTGGAACTTTCGGTTTCATTCCCTCACTTCCCTGGAGAGGAACCAGCCAGAAAGACTGAAGTCAATCATTTGTCCAAAGATTTAATTAATCAAGTCTATATAATGACATTCCAGATACAAACTCTGAGCAGTGAGATTTGTGAACGTATCAATGACAGGGAGGGTGATGCACCTCAACTTCTTGGGGACAGAAGCTGCTGTACTGGGAATCCTATCAGATCTGTCTCAGGGCACTTGACTTTTGCTCAGATCATGATCTCATGGTTCATAAGTTTGAGTCTCACATCTGGTGAGCTTGAGCCTCACTTTGGGTGAGCCTCACTTCTCTCTCTTCCCCTCTCTCTATTCTTGTTCACTTATGCCCCCCTTCTTTCAAACAACAACAACAACAATAACAACAGCAGCATCAACAAACCACCAGGAGCAAAAAATATCCTCTCCCTCTAAAAATTTTTTTTCTCACCCTCACCCCATTTCCCCTACCCATGCTCTCTCTCACTCTCTTAAAAAAATAATAAATAAATTAAATAGATTTTTTTAAAAGTATAGTGTTTTTCATAAGTTTGTGAGTCATTCCAGCAAAGTATCTAGCCTAAAGGAGGGGTTGTGGGAACCCTCAAATTTTTATCTAAGTCAAGCAGAGTTTGGGTAGCTTAGGGGAATCTAACAATTGAGACTGATTTCTGAGGTGGGCACTATCTGGTAAGAATAAGCCTTTAAATTGTGAGGTTGCCCCAAACTCCAGGTAGTATCAGAATTGAAATGAATTGTGGAACACCCAGTTGGTGTTATAGCCTCAGCATTAGAATATAGCATCTTATATCTATATCTATATAATCTGACATTTTAATGCCATTTCCTTGAATCTTTAAGTCATTAGTAGCCCTTAAATTCTGCGACCTTCTTACATATAGTCAACACTGAGTTTGTCAGTACTGTCTCAAGAAAGTAAGTTAGGGGAGAATTTGGTTTGGGGAAAACCAGAAAAAATTGAGGTATTCGCTTTTCTGAAAAATTATTCCCGGGTGGATTTCAGTTTGATTTTTCTTCCCCAAGATAGGACTAGTATTGCAATTAAATGTGAGATTCTATCTGCTCATTCTTTAGACAGATATGTTTATACCTAAATAGAGACCTCCAGATTATCTGGTGTATAAGATTTTACAGACTAGCAGAATTTTCTGCTTTTGTGATAATCTGACTATTGTAGAAAGTCATATAAGTTTTTTTCACTAAAAAATCAGAATAGTAATTAAGCTTAGATCTTGGCAACATTATTGATATGCTCATATTCGAAAGCTGACAAAAAAAAGTTCTTGAAATTATGAGGTAACAGTGTCAATTATGCTATCTAAAGTAGATAACTTTTTTTTTCTGTGTGGTAACATTAAACGCTAAATGTAGTAAAGGGTAAACAGAATTTTGTAAATCAGGCAAGAATAAAAGTAAATGAGATCAACACAAGCAGCTTTAAAGTACATGTAGCACGTGCATGCTTTTGCTTGAGGAAGAGAAACCTAAACAATAAGGAGTATATGTTTGTAAATGTATGTGCTTCCAGTACTGTAAAAAGTTGATATAGAGAGCTGCTAGCCTAATACACCTGCATGAGAATCTTGGGGTGGGGGTAGGGGAACCAACAAGAAATAAATAACTTCTTCATTCTGCAATGTTGCATCTGCAGTATTTAAAAATGAACAAACTAGGGGCACCTATCTGGGTCACTTGATAGAGCATGTGACTCTTGATCTTGAGGGTTGTGAGTTCAAGACCCTCATGGAGTTTACAACCACAACAACAAAGTAGAAAATAAACAATACCTAATTTATCTCAGAAACCTGGGGAGGGGCGACTGCCATGTGCCAGAAACAAAGAGTGAATTCAAAGCCTAAGTAGAAACTAAAAGAGACTGGAACCACAGTGGACCTTAGATAATACTCAGGTCACAATAAAGATATGTTATCTTAGGCCTTCCTAGACTTAGATTCAGACTTAGAAGAATGCCCCGAGCTTTGGAAGTTTTGTTCTCATGGGAAACGGTCACTGAAAATGCTTTGTTCAGAAACTTCAACTTGAAGCAAAGATAGAGTAATTCTAACCAACCCTTTCACTGAAAAAAATTAAAAAGACTGTATGTAACCTAAAGTTTTTTTTTTACATTTATTTATTTTTGAGAGACGGAAAGAGACAGAGCACAAGTGGGAGAAAGTAAGAGGGAGAGAGTGAGGGAGACACAGAATCCCAAGCAGACCCCAGGCTCTGAGCTGTCAGCACAAAGCCCGACATGGGGCTTGAACTCACAAACTGTGAGATCACGATCTGAGCTGAAGGTGGACACTTAACCAACTGAGCCACCCAGGTGCCCCTACTGTATGTAATATTTTTAAAAAATATTTTTGAAAACTTCAAAAAAACTTACAGGTAATGAAAAATTACTTGGCCAATATTCAAAGAGAAGGTGAGGTCCCAGAGACAAAAGTCAAGCACTTAAGGCTGTTTTTGCTTTGAGGGAAATTGTCAGTCCAGAAGGGTGCATAAAAAACTAAGTGGTAAGGAAGTCTGTCTAAGTTAGGGAAGCTTAACCTTGCTCACTCCAACTAATGAGATGGGGACCTAAATATCAATACCCTCTGAGAAGGCGATGGTGACCCCAGATTAAAATAATCATAAGAAGCCTTTGCATAGAGGTCCAGGAAACTCAAAGCTTGAATTTTGATTAAGCTCATTCCAGATTGTCTGTACCAATGGAAATCCATTAAGGTCTTCTCAGGAAGAAGATACTGTCAGCATGAGGCTCAAATCATTAATAAAAATAAATACTCCATGGAAATGATTAGACACAGAAACAACACAAGGGAAGCCATTACACACAAAACACAACAGGGACAATGACAAAGACTTCACATCTTGCCATTATCAGACACAGATAAAAATAATCTATTTGTACTTCAGGCAAAGGATTATTTTTAAATGTGGAAATTACAGCAGGAAACTGGCAACCATAATATGCTACAGAGTCAATTAAAGAAAAAATAGAATTTCTAATTTTAATTGAAAATTGTTATATAGAAAGGGACTTTCAGACCCTCAATATTCTTCTGATAGGAAGTAGGTCAATGAAAGTGTTCAGCAGCAAACCCATGTCTAAGAAAGAATGGTCTGGATTGTGGAAACTAGAATTTGTGGGGGGTGGGGTGCAGGGGGAAATATGGAGGGGAAATCTGAGAGCCACAGAGAACTACCTCCAGGCATTTAAGCCCAGAGCAGACTGATGACTGGATTTCAAAACTACTTGAGGTTGGATATTTGTTTTAACCTACTAGTTTCCTCCTTTTCTGAAGCGTAATGTCTATGGCTGTTAATGATAAGCCTGAGCCACCACTGTGGATTCGGAGAGCTGGGGACACATAACTCCATCTTTAGTTTCTTGGGTCCACAGAGGAAGCAGCCTTGTAACCCAGGATGAATCACATCTGGGAGCCTCCTTGGTACCTGATTTAAATTATGAGATTTTGGGCATTCAATATTTAGATGAGATTTTGGACTTTCAATAAACTGATACTAACCTGAAATCGTTATGGGACAAGACCTTATGGACTGTATCAGTGAGGGGTCCACCAGAGTAACAGAGCCAGTAGGAGATGTATATGTTTATATATGTATGTAGATGTAGTAGATATGTAGGAGATATAGGAGAGATATGTGTGTGGCATTTTACATAACATACAACATTTTAAATGGTATATATATTTTATATGCATTATACATATACATTATATATACATTTATACATGTATATATACATTTATACATATGCATATGTATTTATACATGTACATATATATTGACAAATACATATACATTAGACATGTATATACATATGCATACATACCTATACATTAAAATACATTATATATACATATTTATGCATAAAACAAATAGATTTATTGCATGGAATTGAGAACTGAGGGAATTGGCTAGGCAAGTACTAAACCCATACAGCAGGCCATCAGGAAGAATAAGCTGTAAACACAGATGCTGCCATCCACAGGTTGAATTTCTTCTTCCTCAGTTCTGTTCTTAAAATCTTTCAACTAATTGAGTTCCCACACTGATAATCAAGGACAGTCTCCTTTATGTAAAGTCATCTAGTTGTAGATAGTAATCATACCGATAAAATACCTTTACATTGACACCTAGATCATTGTTTGGTGTCCCCTAGGCTAGAGTGACTTAGCCAGATTGACACAGAAAAATGGCCCATGGTGAGGGCTTTGGAATGCAATCAACAAATTGTGGCATTTAGAAATGTGGATCTGGTGGGCCAGAGACAGGCTTGCAAAGGCAGATTTATAAAACTAACCCCCTAAATTCCAATCCTCTGGCATTTATTTATTTAAAAAAATTTTAATTTTTTAATTTATTTTTGATAGAGAGAGAGAAACAGTGTGAGCAGGGGAGGATCAGAGAGAGAGGAGTCACAGGATCTGAAGACAGGCTCCAGGCTCTGAACTAGCTCTCAACACAGAGCCCGACATGGGGCTTGAACCCACGAACTGTGAAATCATGACCTGAGCTGAAGCCGGACACTTACCTAGCTGAGTCACCCAGGCGCCCCTTTAAAAACTTTTTAATGTTTATTTTTGAGAGACAGAGACAGATCATGAGCAGGGGAGAGGCAGAGAGAGAGGGAGTCACTGAATCCAAAGCAGGTTCCAGGCTCTGAGCTCTCAGCACAGGGCCTGATATGGGGCTGGAACCCACGGACCACGAGATCATGACCTGAACTAAAGTCAGACGCTTAACTGACTGAGCCACCCAGGTGCCCCTGGTAATTTAATTAAACATTAATCTTGATACCACCATAAAGAGAGTCTGCAGGTATAACTGAAGTTCTAAGTCATCTGACCTTCAGTTCAGGAGATTATCCCAGTAGAGCTGACTGAACCAGGAAAATCCTTTAAAATTGAAAAGGTTTCTCTGACTGGCCAGAGACTTGAAGCACATGAACATTTCAACACACCATTGCTAATTGGAAAGAGAGAGTCTTGTGCAAAGCCTGAGAGCCCTTTAGAAGCTTTGAGCAACAATAACAAGCCAGCATCGAAACATTTGCACCCTTAAGGCACAAACACCATATAACTATGGACTAATAAGATAAATTTTGCCTTCTCCCTGACTTCCCTGATCTTGGAAGAGCTCATAGCATCTCAGTGAGTGGAGGAGAAGTGGACCGGAAAAGTGGGGAAAATGTAAATGAACAGAGCCTTCCCGTTTCCTTTCTCTGAGTTTGGAGAATCCACAGGTCAGAATTACGTAGAGTTAGTAGTTTTCAATTGGATGAGAGATTGAAGTTCATATTTCATTCCAACTGGATGGTTTCAGTCCATAAATGTCTGTTGTGCAGACTGAAAATTGTTGGGTAAGCTACCAGCTGTGCCAGTGACACAACCAGAGATGAGGAAGGGACGCCTGATGGGATGGAGTGGAAAGACAGTTTCCTAAGAAGCAGGAATGAATTCCCTGTACTGCATCAATCAACCCCACTAAGATGCAAGTAACTGTGGGGATGCAAAAAGGAGAATTTCAGAACAAGTGAAGCTACAATTCCAGCACTCCCAGGGTACTTCTGTAATCCATTGTCTGCCTCTTCAAATCTTAGGCCCACAACTCTGTAAAGAGTCATTTTATTAAAATCTTCTCAATTATTCAGTTATAGTAGATGATCTATTTACATTCAGGAGTCTGACAGATATTTCATAGAAGAATTAGGTATCGCTTACGATGATTACAAAACAATCTTTCAGACAAAAAGGATAGAATCACAACAAATTGGTGATAATTTGGATAAGATAATTTTGGATAGGTAATATGGATGTTTTAGATTATTTAGATATTATGGATAGAAAGCATCACACACATTTAACAGCTCTTTAGAACAAAATAAAAATAAAAAGACTTTGATGTGTCAAAAAGCATTGCTATTGAAGCCAAAATTTAAAGAAATACAAAAAATAAATAAAATAAATAAAAAGAAAATAGTTAAAAATCTAACAGTAAAGCATTTTAACATATTTCTCTCAGTATCAAAGGTATATAATAGGCAATAAATATTAAGGAAATAGTACAACTAGAAGTTTCTTCTAATGAACAGTAACCAGAGATAACTATGTAAAGACTTCATGTTATTTTGATGTATCATTATGAAATATTCTGAATATTTCAAAACATATAAGGAGTATTTTAAAAATATAGACATGTATCTAGCACATGTTGGGAGATAATTCTCTATGAGTCTCTTGCTTTTCTGCTTGTCTTGTTCCAGCTTTTGTTCCAGACTAAATGGATAGCCTTAGAAGATGATACAGTGTCTTCCTCTGAAGAGATAGGTTTAAAATCCAACATAGGGGCGCCTGGGTGGCTCAGTCGGCTAAGCCTCCAACTTCGGCTCAGGTCAGATCTCACGTTCATGGGTTTGAGCTCCGCGTCAGGCTCTGTGCTGACAGCTCAGAGCCTGGAGCCTGCTTCCAGTTCTGTGTCTCTTTCTCTCTCTGACCCTCCCTCTCTCATGCTTTGTCTCTCTCTGTATTGAAAATAAATAAAACATTTAAAAAAATAAAAAATAAAATCCAACATGAGAAAGATGTCTTTATTAAGGGATAAATGTTGAGCAAATTTATTAGCAGCTTGCTTCTAAGGTTGGGGTCCTCAAACTAGAACTTTTCCAACAATGACACAGACCCACTATGCTTGCATTATCCCTTTGGGTCCACTTTCCCATCATGCCATGAAACTTGGGGTACAAGAGGAACTGATATGCACACTTAGGTCTAGGAGTGATGACAGTTTTCTAGTTTTTCTAGGTCCTGAGTGCCTCATTATGTCTCCTTGTTTCCTCCCTTTATCCAGCCCATTAGGCTGAAAAAATGGAATTTAGGGTTCTACTCTGAGCAAGATGAGAACTCACTGATGGGTTGAACCGAGATAATAGGATCAGATATGTTTAAATGGAAAGCCCTGGCCACTCTCTTGTGCATGGATAGACAGGATGAAAGCATAAGAAGAGGAAGAAGAGATCATGTATGTGATTTTAAAACTCAGAGGTTTCTCAAGAGTCATGTTGACTTTCCTGTCTTGGATAGTATAAAAAAAAAAATGAAGCCTCAAGCATGCTTTAGCCTTCTAGGGTCCTAATGATGAGTTATGTTCTATTGACTATGTCCTTGTATGGCCAATTGTCCTAATGCTTCATGAGCTCAGAGGGCAGTAATCTCATTTTTCTCAAATTGTCTCACAACGTGTGAACCAAATTCTTTTCAAACAAAGTAGATTCTGAACTCTACAAAAGTTGCTCTCATCTTTCCCATTGAGAGATATTTCAAACAAGAGTAAACACAGACAATCTGAACTTTTGCCATGCCATTTCAATGCTTCCAAATCTATTTTAATCAGATCTTTCATAATTATGTCTCAGAAAGCTTGGCCTAATTATGAATGTCTGATGAACCACAAAACTGAAAATAAATTCATGCTTTTCATGAATGTGTCATTGGTAATAGACTGTTTTCTACAGCATCTAAGTTTGAACATTCAAGAACACTGTTTTAGTAAGTTTCCTGTGATTCTTATGTTGCAAGACTCAAGACGGAAACGCTTTATATTCAGTTGGAAAACCCCTATGGGTTGAACGCATCATATCAAAGACTTTCGAAAGTTTCCACCGAAAGAACACAGAATCAACTCCAAAATAACTTCACACTATATTTAATAGTATACACTGTTCATTTATGCGCTCTGCATTGCAAGGAAAAAATTCAATCAACCTTTATTCACACTAAGGCAGCTATAAAAACACAAAATTAATGAGGAAATAGAAAATGTTTTATTTTTATACAAAATAGATTAGTTAATGAAATGGTAGATTTTGAGGTGGTATGGAGTTTGTAAAAAAAACAAATAATAAATAAATTTAACAGGGTATGGAGATAATCGTCATTTAAAAAAATGAAGATATCTCAGAAGGTATCTCAGAAGGTGTGTATGAAATCATTGGTTGGGGATTAGGGAAGCAGGAGAGAGTTTTCACTCTGCTCACATTTGAGCGTCTATCTGGCCTATTTCTACATACACCATATCCTTCTCCAAGTATTTAGAGGTCCACTGGGAAACAAAGAAATATAATTCTAGTTAGCTTATTTACTTTTTGACAGTCTTAAGAACTTTATTTGAAATTTCCATCATGGAACACCCATTATTTGATTAGGAATGCATTAGCTGAGCAAACATTTCTGTAAAAATAAATATAAATCTGATTATATTTGGTGGGTTTTAAAAAGCACTCAAATTCTTAGACTAAAACCTAATGTTTGGTTTTCTTTCTGTTTCTTTTTCTAGTATCAGTCCCCTAAGAACACTTGACTTGAATCTAGGATTTATATTGAGGGAGGAATTTCAATTCAATTCACAAACCTCATAAATACCTCAGTGGAACAACATATTTAATATTCTCCACACAGTTTTATTTTTACTTTATATAGAAAAATAAATTTGTTTCCCATTATCTGAGGGATATACTGTGGGCATTTTTTTCTGAGGCTATGATGGATTTATCCTGACCCAGAAGCATCAGATCATTTATATTTTTATACATTAAATGTCATTACTTCATTGTCCACAGTTTGAAGTAGTATATTAGTTACTCATGGCACAAAGAATAAGACAAAGGTCTTGCCCTCAAGAATGTCAAAATATAGAGCAAAAAAAAAAAAGGAATGTTAAAAGGAAAACAAATTAAAAAAAACCTTAAGATTCAGTATGATACGTGCAAAATGCTATAGGAACACAGAGAGGGAAAATTATTACAATTGTCTGAAGGTAGTGACAGAAAGTATTACTTAATCTGAACTTTGAATGATGAGTATGAATTTTCCTTGGTGTTAGCCAGAAAGAACAGATGATAGAGCATCATGCCTCTCAGGAAATTGCCCAATTTATTCTTGAGGATTAAGGTAAGAAATAGACACACAAAAATAAACCCTTAAGATCATGTTAAGGAACTGGAATATAATATTTTGAGCATCTCAGGTTATATTGAAGTAAACTGTACCCATAAAAATGGGAATAGACCACAAAGAAACTAACTCAAATGTTAGAAGTGGAACCCTCTACTAATGTTAAGAAGAAATAAGGAATATTTGAGCCAAAGAAATAGCATTAAAATTGGAGAAACAAAGAGATGAGAGAGATGCCTAGATAATGACTTAGATTACATCTGTTGATCAAATCTATGTAGGTGATGTTATCAAAAAGAAGAAATCCGAGTTTTCTGAATGTTTGTTACCACAGCTTTGTAATATTTCTCGATTATGATACTTCAATTTTTCTTCCTTTCTCAAGACTGCTTGGACTTTTCAGGATCTTTTGTGGGTTCCCTATAAATTTCAGTATTATTTGTTCTAGTTCCGTGAAAAATTCTGTTGGTATTTTGATAGGAGTTGTATAGAATCTGTGATTGCTTTGGTAGTATTGACATTTTAACAATATTTGTTTTCCAAATGAGCATGGGATATCTTTCCATTTGTTGGTGTCGTCTTCAATTTATTTCATCACTGTTTTCTAGTTTTCAGAGTATAGATCTTTCACCTACTGGGTTAAGTTTATTCCTAGATATTTTATTATATTTGGTGCAATTGT